>JAODAL010025329.1:0-58832 GCA_025379985.1 Phyllomedusa bahiana
ACATGGTGGGGATCCCAGAGACTTTGTTTTCCCCAGATTTTCTGTGTTATGTTTGTCTTCTGTGGTGTGTGTTTGCTTTCTGTGTGTGCATGGCCGCGGCTCAAAATCCTGTTAAGCCCGTTGACCTTGCCACACACATGTGCTCGTTAGTATACTTATCATCTCTATAAAGTTCAGTGGAAACTGGCAGTCTGGTTGTAGAATATATAAGCAAAGTCCTGTCTAGTCCTGATGCGTCGGATTTATGTTTAATGAAGTCTATTGTCTAGTTCAGTTGTGTCGGGCTCTAGTTGTTTGTTGTCGTGGTTCTGTTTGTCCAAATCCTGGAGATTGTAGTCCTTGTGCATATCAGTTTGTTGCTTGTCTAGTTTCTGCAGAGCCCTACTTGGGAGTTGCTTGGACATTTCTGGGGTAAATGCTTTAGCACTGACTTAAATAGAAAATCCATTCAGTAGTTCACACTGCACGGATTTTCCGCTGGATGGTTTTTTACACCACGGGCGTTCCTAAAAACGTAGAACATGTTCAGTCTTCTGCCCGGTTTTTGGACAGAACATGGACATGTGGATGAGAAGGGGGTGGGCCTGAATCCGCAAACCGTGAACAAAAGTCGTCCCCTTGACGTGCAAAAAAAGACAAAATACGCGTCAGAAAATCCGATATGTGCCGTGAGAATCTCCACCAACCGTGCCCCTGTCATTATCTGCTTGAGGTCAATTTGCTGATACATCCTGTGCTGAATGTTTTTCTTTGATTGATAAACACTGCTGTACTTTCCTTTCTGGCTTGTTGTTGCTCAGAGCCCACCAGTGTCTTACACATACAAATTCTATGCACATAACTATACAATATATACCGTGTATTAATTGAGCACAAACAATCCTGAGCTATGTGGTTATACTGAGCATTATGCTTCCTTACCAATGCAATTAATCCCTGCTGTAATTTAGATTTTTGCCCTTGTGTTTGACTTCCTCTTATTATCTTCACCTCTTCACCGTTGAATCGCAACCGCACCGCTCAATAGAAACCGAGTGTCCACCTGTCTGTGTGTGATCTCCTGGCTGATATTATGTTTCTACTTTACCAATCATTACCTCTCTCCTGGGGGACGTGTGGCTACTACCACTCTGTTTGATTTGCAACTCAGTAAGGATTCTAGATTACTCATTATGCATTGGGTTATGCTCCGCAACACACAGCACAGCCAACACAGAGGAAAATCGCCTAATGGTAGTGATGTCATCTCTGTAGCTGTGTCGGCTGCAAGCTTCTGTTAATTGGTGAAGGTCTGTGTTCCTATTAAAGGGACAATGAATCTCAAAATGTGAATCTTATTATTCGTAGGATTGACTTTGCTAAAGAGGAGCTGTGGTCGTTCCTCGCATGATTCAGTAAATCCTTGTGCTCTAGGTGATGTAACAATCCTGGAGCCTCTTATCTTATAACTCTGGGTTGTGCTGTTTTTCTATATTCTAGGAGGAATAACAGGAACAGCACAACACAGAGTTATAAGAGAAGAGGCTCCAGGATTGTTATCTCACAGGGAACACAAGGATTTACTAAACAGATCTGTCAGGAGATGTCACAGTTCCTGACCAGGCTGTATAACCCCCTTTCTAATCAGGCACTTTATACTTTTCCTTTGTACATACAGGTTTGAACTCTATAACACTTTCTTTATGTGTTTTTTACATTATTTTGTTTAATAATACGAGGGAAAATAGTATAAAAAAAGTTTGTTTTTCACATCTTTTTATTTATATTTTTTAACAGCAAAGGTGGTGCTAAAATAAGTTTTGTAATTGTGTCATTTTTACACCATGGATGCTTACCGTATATACTCAATTATTGTCAGGTTGGTAATTTAAGGGAAAAACATCAAAAGTCTGTTTCATCATTACATTCTTATTAAGCTCATCAGATAGTTTGTTAAACTGCTTTTACTGCTATAAATCCTTATCGAACTATCTGATATCTTTCACACAGCTTTCCTTGAGACAGATGCAGTGCCTGTTGCTGATAGCAAAAGATTCAAGGCCTTCTTCCTCCCCCCAGATGATACAGAGGAGAGTTTGGGAATGTGTCTTATCAGCTAATGCTTTATACGTACATGCAAATTATAACTTGTCTCTTAGCAACCGCCAATTAACCAATCATGTAGTGATAGAATAGTCATGTGATTAAAAAGTTCTATTGGAATGTAATTTACTGTGATTAAAGCAGATTTATGTCCTAAAGGGAAGGAGTGGGTCGTATTTCTCGAGCTCCGGCTGTCGACAGCTATAATAATAATATAATTCGGAGGAGGCATTTAATTGGATAAAGGAGTGGAACAAAGATAATTTCCACACCTGATTTTATCATCTTGACAGTATAAGCCGACCCAAATATAAGCCGGGACACAAACTTTTGCCACAAAAAACTGGGAAAACGTATTGACTCGTGTATAAGCCTAAGATGGAAAATGCAGCGGCTACTGGTAAATTTTAAAAATAAAAATGGATAACAAAAAAAATTGCATAGGCAGGTATAGGTAGTTTAATGTCCTCCATAGGCAGGTATAGGCAGTTTAATGTCCCCCATAGGCAGTATAATATCCCCCATACACAGTTATAGGTAGTTTAATGTCCCCCATAGGCAGGTATGGGTACTTTAATGTCCCCCATAGGCAGATATAGGTAGTCCCCCATAGCGTTCCTCTAGACGTAGAGGATATCCCCTTGTTTTAGATACAGTCCTGGGTATAAATAGATCTTGGTAGAGATCTCTATATTGACCTTTGATATATTTGTACATATTTATTATGTCCCCCCAAAGCCATCTTTTCTCTAAACTAAATAATCCGAATTTATATATTAGGGGGGTTTGTACAACAATGTACTATTGAAGTACTCTCCCCTAGAAGTACTGTAGATGCAGGTGTGATTATGAGGATAGCAGCTGCCATAAGGCATAACAATTAAGAGCTATCCTCTCCAATCACAAATGAGTTGCAGTTCATGACAACTATAAAATATGGAAAAAGGATACATTGAATTTAATGAGATCCAATCTAAATCTCGATATTGAGCCCCATTATTATGTGTCAATCAGTTTTCCTCTACTGAAGCATTACTTGTTGCATTATTTGAGCGTTGTGATATCATTCTGACAATTTTACGTCTTTTTTTTCCTGTGTTGTGATGTCATCAAGGTAACATATTTGTGAACCTTACTTATTTTATTTGTGCCTCACTGTGACACCACTTTATGTCTGTTCAGTAATGTGACTGTACATTCTCCCTGCATTGTGTGACATCACACATTATATTACTCACAAACACAAGTAGCCCCAAGTAGCACATGGAGCTTGAGATGCCTCCTACTGGGTTTAGCCTATCACCCCGGCCTTGAGTAGAAAGTCTGCCCTCGTGGCTGTGTTTTTGAGTAAATAATGTCCCATTTTTCTGTGATTTTTCTGTAATGGATAGTGTAGGGACTTGTAAGAAAACAGGGAACCTTGACAAGGTTTGCAGGCTTGTGAATATAATTGCCACTGTATCAACTAATGCCTAATATTTGGTGTTTTGGTATTTTTTGCCCTAGATACCAGGGAGAAGAGGGTGTTTTGTGTTAGGCAGCCCGCCCAATCGAATAGTAGAGGCATCATAGGTTGTAAGCCCCAGCATGGTGCACCACACGTCTCTGTATAAGTGACACCCTTTGTATAGTTTTATCTACATTCAATTATAATACTAGCAACCACCCCCTCCTATAAGAATTCCGAGTGGTTGTTTTACAAGTATTTTTGCATTTGTGCAGTCTCCCTTTGTATTATACTGTGTCTTTTCTGCATACTCGTGTGAACTGGTACTTATCCAATGTGCAGTTTTTTATTATTGAGTTGCCCTCCTAGTGGAGGGGTTGGTGGCACACTATTAGTTATCTTATCTGTTATATTTTCCCAAGAGCACAGGGACTTGTGTTGCCCCTATTGGTTCAGCTTTGCCCCAACAATTGAGCGAAAATTTTTGGGCCCTTTGGTTTGGGGTTTTTTTTTTTTAAGAGATAACATACTCTGTTCTCAAGCTGCTGTCCATCCTGGTGACATCACTCCATGGTCTTAGATAAGACAAAGAGCAGAAAGAGTGGGTGAGAGCAGGATGGTAACCAAAGAAACCTATGTGCACTCAGAGCAAATACAATCTCTCTTATTTCCTGACCAGTACAATATCAAAAAACTAATGCATTTGGTTAAAGTCTTGATTTATCATTCCCTACATGTTGAAAGCAAATCTTTGTAGTGACAAACCCCCTTTAACTTTTGGTTCAGTGTGACATTTTTGAAAGTTAAAGGAGTTATCTCACTACAAAGAATAACTTTTAAAATGTAGGGAACACTAAATGAAGACGTTTTCCAAATATATTGCTTTCTTCATCTTTTTTTGTTAAGGAGCTACAAGTGATTTTATTACCTTCTGAGGGTTTCTGGGTTTCCCAAGGACTGACCTATGAAATCCCTTTTCCCTTGCGTTTTTTTATTAAGCCGGGGGTGACTCATCAACAGGTCAGGGCACATGAGAGCTTGTGTATTATCTATCTTCAGAAAAAAAACCGTAAATTTCTCTACGCACATTTCCAAAGCTTCTCTGGGCCTCAGAGGAGGTAATTATTTAATCAACTTTAAAACAAAAACGAATACACGGACGCATATGCTAATTACAAACAGCTTGACCAGGAAGGACAGAGCAAACAGCATTATTTTTATTCATGCATCCTTGAACTTTTAGATAGACAAAATCCTTTTAAAAGGTTTGAGGATGCCAGAGTTTTTTTAGGGAAAAAATTTTAAAGAGTTAGTAAAAAAAAAAAACCCAGGCTATACTCCTAACCCAGTTTGGTGGCAGAATTAGGGTCGATATTTTGGGAACTTTTCGCCAAAATTCAAGCTGACCTGAATGAAATTGCTTGAATTTGGGTCAAATTTGACATTGACCTTTATAAAAGGAAAACACTATTTTTTTTTTTTTTTTTACACATAGAATTAGCTATTCAAATTAGGTATATGGAATAGGACCCAATTCTTTATATAGAGGCCCCATAGTTACTTGTTATGCCACTGCCTTGCATATATTATGTTTTTATGATATCTATCTATTCATCTCACTGATCGAAACTGACACCTGTTTTCTATGTATTATAGGGATCGTGTGCCATGATTGTGCCAAACTATTAAATGAGACTAGAAGTAATTTTGCAATGACTCATTGGCATAACACAAATCATCCGTTCTGCCAGGCCCCCTTTATGAAATACTCTTCATATATTCCCTTATTTTAATTTCTGTGTCAGTGCAGGCTCCAGTGTTCCTTTCATCTGTCCTACTTCTTAGGAGATAGTGTTCTTGGTGCCCTTTATATCCTCGTGTCCATCTATTTATCATGCTAGCTCTCCGACATGTCCGGCACTGTGCTAGGAATGGCATGCATTGTTAGTGCAGTAACCCTGGTGATGTATAACAGCAATGCCATTACTGGGGTGATGCACGATGCAGAAGAACCAGATAAAATACATTATAATGAGTGATGGGGCTTAATCCTATCCAGCATTTCATTAGTGCTCAGGCCAACTAATGATATATTCCACTTCTCCATACTGAGAGTGCACCTGCAGGACGGGATCGGGGCAGGAGGACGAGCTGAAGCAGCACATGCCTCAAACCATTATATGGAACCTTTCCATGTGGATTTCATAGTTAATTTTGTGATTTTAGACATTGTTTCCTACAGTCTGTGTAAGTTTCATTTCTTTTTAAAGGGAATCTGACAGGTGGTTTATACAACTGTATCTAAGAGCAGAATATGATAGAGAGAAGCCGAGTTTTAGGATATATAGGTTTATATGACTTCGATCAGGATTTCCGAGTAAAAAGTAAATATTGCTAGGACTCCTTAAGAGATAATAAGAGTCCTGCTTACCCTGCCCACATGCAGTGATTGACAGCTTTCTCTGTATTAGTGTGTGTACAGAGCAAACTGTCAATGACTTAATGTGGGCGACGTCAGCAATACTTTTAGTTCCACTTTTAAAATTTGCTCCGCTTTTTAGAATTCAGAATCAAATCATTTAACCCTATATATCACAGAGCTCAGCTTCTCTGCTCTATCATATAACCCTATATATCACAGAGCTCAGCTCCTCTCCTATATCATAACCCTATATATCACAGGGGCTCAGCTTCTCTGCTCTACATATAACCCTATATACACAGAGCTCAGCTCCTCTCCTATATCATATAACCCCCATATATCACAGAGCTCAGCTTTCTCCCCTAACCCTATTTAAACCCTTTTTAATTTTCCCGAGTCGTTTTTTTCCTTATCATATAACCCTATAAAACCCCGAGCTTCCCGCTTTATCTTCCCCTTTTCATATAAACCCTTTTAAAATCCCAAAAATCAGCCCCTTCTATCAAAATAACCCCAAAATCAAAGAGTCAGCTTTCCCCCCCTTTTTAAACCTTTTAAAAATTAAAACACTAACTAGCCCCTTCTATCATATAACCCTTATATCACAGAGCTCAGCTTCTCTTTCATATAACCGTAAAATATCCCCGGGTCAGCTTCTTCCCCTTTCCCTATTAAAAAACCCCATATATCACAGCTCAGCTTCTCATCTTTAAACCCTATAAATCACAGGCTCAGGGTTCCCCTCCTCTACATATAAAACCCTATTTATTAAAAAGAGACAGCTTCTCTCCCCTTCTTTTAAAACCCTTTTTATCACAGGGGCCCAGCTTCCTCCCCCTTTTTTCATATAAACCCAAAATATCAAAAAGCTTTACTTTTTCTCCTCTATCATATAAACCCCCTATATCACAAGCTCTCTTCTTCCCCCTTATATCCCAAAATAAAAATTAAAAATTTTCAAAGGGGTTTTTTCTCTCTCCCCCTTTTCAAATAACCCTATTTATCACAAGCCCCCGCTTCCCCCTCCTCCATCATTTAACCCTATATAACACAGAGCTTGCTTTCTTCCCCCTATCATATAACCCTATATATAAAAAGATTTAGCTCCTTCCCCTTTTAAAAATTAAAAACCCATTTTTTCACAGGGGCTCACTTTTTCTCCTCTATCATAAAACCCTATTTTATCAAGAGTCCGCTTTTTTCCCCTATCATATAAACCCCATATATCACAGGCTCAGCTTCCCCTCCTTATCAAATAACCCTTTTAATCCAAAAGCTCGGTTCCCCTCCTCTATCATATAACCCTTATATCACCCGAGGTCAGTTCCCCTCCTCTATCATATAACCCCCATATTTTCCGGGGTCAGCTTCCCCCCTTATCTTTTAACCCTATTTATCCCCAAGCCACTTTTCCCCCCTATCATAAAAACCCCATATATCCCAGAGCTCCCGCTTCTCTCCCCCTTTTAAAATTTCCCTTTATAAAAAAGAGGCCCAGCTCATACTCCTTCTCTCATATTTAAACCCCATAAAATTCACAAACTCAGCTTTTTCTATTTATAAAAACCCCATATATCACAGAGCTCAGCTTTCCCCTTCCCCCTATCTATAGCCCAAAATTTTCCCCAAAAGTCTTTTGAATTTTTCCCCATCTTTTTAAACCCAAAATTTTTCACAACCTTCTCGCCCCTTCTATCATATAACCCAAAATATCCAAAAGCTCTCTTCTCCCCTTATCATATTTAAACCCTATAAATCACAGGCTCAGCTTTCTCCTTCCCATATTATAACTCTTTAAAATCCAGAGCTCACTTCTCTTTCATATTTAAACCCCCATATATCAAAAGAGCCAGCCTCTTTCCCCTAATAAACCCCATATACACAGAGCTCAGCTTCTTCCTCCCGTCTTTGAAAAAACCCCATATATCACAGAGCTCAGCTCCTCTCCTTTAAACAAAATAAACCCCTATATATCCCCCCAAAAGCTCGCTTTTCTTCTACATTTAACCCTAATATCCAAGCTCGCTTCTCTTTATTTTATTAAAACCCCAAATATCAAAAGGCTCAGCTTCTTCCTCTATCAATAACCCTAATAAACAGAGCTCAGTTTCCTTTTTCCCCCATCTATGCCCCTTATTCTCAGAGCCCTTTGCTTCTCTCCCTCCCATCTTAAACCCTTTTAAAATCACAGAGTCAACTTTCCCCCTCCCCTAAACATTTAACCCTATATAACACAGAGCCCAACTTCTCTCCTCTATCATATAACCCTTTTAAAAAAAAGGGGACTCTTAATTTCTCTATAAAATAAACCCCATATTAAAAAGTTTTAGCTTCTCCCCCTTATCATTTAAAACCCCATATAAACAGAGCTCAGCTTTTCTCCTCTATCAAAAACCCTATAAAATCACGAGCTGTCCTCTTTCCCCTAACATATAACCCTTTATATCACAGACTCCTTCTCTCCCCTCTATCAAAATAAACCCAAAAATTTTCACAGGCTCAGCTTCTCTCCTCTATAAAATAACCCCATAAAATGACAGGGGTCGCTTCTCTCCTTATCATTTTTAAAAACCCCCATATAATTCAAAGAGGGAAAAGCTTCTCCCCCTCCCATCTTTTAAACCCTTAAATCACGAGCCCCCCTCCCTTTCTAAAAACCCCACAATAAACCCCTTTTTCAACCCCAATTAAAAAATCCCTCCCTCTCCCCATTTAAACCCTATATATCCCCAGAGTCAGCTTCTCCCCCTCGGCATATAACCCTATTTATCACAGAGCTCAGCTTTTCCCCTCTTTCATATAAACCCCATATATCCAAAAATCAGTTTTTCCCCCTCTATTCATTAAAAAACCCCTATAAACCCCAGGGGCCCAGCTTTTCTTTCCCCCCTTTCAATTTTAACCCCAAATATCCCAGAGTCAGTTCTCCCCCTCTTCATTTAACCCTATATATCAAGAGTCGGGTTGGTTTTTTTACCTAAACACTTGGGAAAAGAATGTTAGCCCCAAATTTTTTTCAAAATTTTACTATTCTGCAGCGCTGGATTTGGGGAAAAGCCCCCTTTTTTGATTGGTGACTGATATGTCTTTTTTAAAAATGTTCGGTTTTTCCCCGGATGGGAAAATTCCCCCCGCCCTTTTTAAATTTGGCCCGCCTGCACTCTGTGCTTACCCCCTGAGATGTGGGGAAAACAAAAAATGAAATGAGCCCGCCTGAGATGGCTTTGTTGTATAATAAGGCTGTCTCAGCTCCCTCTATTTCTCTTCTCCCAGTGTTTACTTAAGGGAAAGGGGTCGGCGCCTAATTACTGATCCCCTAAGGGTTTGATTTATGTTCCCCCCATAAAACACAGCCCAAAAACCTGTGGGTCCCCCATTTAATAAACTTTTTTACAGCCTGCCTGATAAAGAGGGGGAGGGGGGGAGAGCGTGCATTTCCCCTTTTGGGTTTGACAGTTCAGGCTGTTTGTAAAACTGCTTACAGCAATGCTGGGTTTGTTCCCCGGGGGGCCCCTTTAAAAATGAAGGGTTTGGGGGTTACGAAATGCAGGTTCTGGTTACAGCATTGCGGGGTTCTGCTTTAAAAGAACCCTGTGAAACCTGAAGGCGGTGCGCTCTCAGACAAGAGATCATTGCAGGGGGTCTCAAAAACTGTGACTCCTCTCCCTTCTACTGTTCAACAGAAGATGATTCACGATCTTCAGTGGGGAACACACCTCCTTGGAGAAAGAAAAATCCCTACGGGGGAAAGAGGACTTGCCCTGGATTTGAATGAAAAAATTTTCCCCTCAACCTATGAAAGTGTAAATGATAAAAAAACCCCTTTAAAGAATTAGCTAGAGCACCAAAATTCTTACGTTCATCAGATACACTTGTAAGTACTATATTGCCATAGATCTCCACTCTCCGACTGTTTTGCCAATAAACAGCTGGGTTCTTTAGGAGAATAAAAATAGATCCCTAAAAAAAAAAAACTTTTTGGGAGTTTTTTGGCAAATAACATATAGCCAGGGTACTAGATAAGGCACAAAAGATGTGTCTAAATGTAAAGATAATAAAGCCTCACTTAGCAATAGCCATAAATCAGTGCCAGGGTATTAGATCTATACCCTAAGATACATATCCCCAAGATACAGTCTGACCTGATATGCGGAGCTGCTCAGAGAGGCGAAAGGGTAGGAAGGGGTATTTTTCTGTGTTCTCTCAAAGATTAGGGGGAGTGTAGTACTATGTATGTTGTATGTTATGTAATTAATTAAGATATTAAAGGTTAAGTTTAATCATTCTAGAAGGTTATTGCTATATTGGTTTACTTGAGTTTATGGTTTGGAGATACCTTGGGTGGCATGTATGAACGGGGCAGCCACGTTCACTTTACTCTAATCCCTCCCGTATGCCATTATCAGGCGCATTACATAGCACCCGCGGCACTTTGTAATGCGGCCGATCGCGGGTGGCATGTAGGAGGCGGGGCGCACGAAAACCGTAGCGAAGCTATAGATTTATCGCTTCAGTACGGCAAATCCAGCGCATTACTGCTGGAACAGGTAGAGCACGTTCAAGCTGGTTTACCTGAGCCTGAGTTGTTGCCCTAGTGCTAGAATGCGCCTGATTTATGACCCACTGTAGAGCGGGTTCATAAATCAGGCGCATTCTAGGATTTTAGTACGTGTATGAAATTTGGCGTTTACGCGACAAATTTCATACATGCCGCCCCTTGTGTCTATCAAGGGCTTTTGGCTCCCCTGAATTGATGGCCATTTTCATTGTAGGTTTTGCCACTTCACAACATCCCTTTCTGAGGACAGCTCTTAGTTCACCACAAACTGGCCTCAAAGAATGGGGAGATGCTTGGGCAGCTCTCCCCTATTCATATCTATGGAAGTTCCAAATACAGCCGAGCACACTGTCCGGCTACATTGAGAACTACCATAGAAAAGAATGGGGAGAACTGCACTAGCACGGTCATCTCCCTATTCTCTGAGGCCGGCTCACAGTGAGCCTCAGAAAGGGATTTTGTGAAGTGGCAAAACCCCTTTAAGAAGGTATTAGGTGACAGCGGCTGGAGGTCTATAGGGAAAGTAATACTGACCCTAAAAAAAAAGATCTATACACTGAAGCTGCTGTAGCTACAAAATAGCACAAACAGGCGCCAACTTCTGAAGCTCTCTACCTCAAGAACAGCTTTCTCTCCCGGGGTTGTAAACTGCTGGACTTTGAAGATTCAGGCTACCATAGCCCACTTTACAGCACTCTCTACCTCCCTCTCATGTATAAATATCACTGCAATGTGATATCTTCTTTATCCAAAACATCCAGGGGGAGGAGGCACATTGCATCTTCCCCATAGAGGTGAAAATAACGGTCCCTGTGTTGTCATTGGGTTTGAACATAATACATCCCTTATTTTAGTGTCCTAAAATCACATTTTATGTGTGAGTGGGGTTGCATGGCAGCAAATGGGGCTAAATTAAACCAAACTCATTAACATTTTAAATGTCTGCATATCCAAGTTATTATATAACTACTTAAAGGGGTTGTCTCACTACAAGGATTACTTTTTATGTTAAAGATCTTGCAAAAACAAGTCACTTTGTAATATGTGTCCATTAACTGTGTCCTACCTATTCCTAGATATCCCCTCTTGTATGGGCTGCATCAGCTCCTTATGTCATTATAGCTACAGACCTGTTCAATCTCTCCTGATAGGCTGCCAGCACTGGTTGCTATAGCTACAGACCTGTTCAATCTCTCCTGATAGGCTGCCTGTCTCACATTTATAGGAAAAGTAGTTGTGAATCTATCTATCTATCTATCTATCTATCTATCTATCTATCTATCTATCTATCTATCTATCTAATATCTATCTATCTATCTATCTATCTATCTATCTAATATCTATCTCTCTATCTATCTATTTATCTCATATCTATCTATCTATCTATCTATCTATCTATCTATCTATCTATCTAAAAGAAGAAAAGTAGCGTCACTCACTCTTTGAAAAAAATCAACAGTGCTTTATTGCATGTCTAAGGAGGGCAACATGCAATAAAGCACTGTTGATTTTTTTCAAAGAGTGAGTGACGCTACTTTTCTTCTTTTATATGCTGGACTCTGACGGGAGTTTTTGTATAGCTGGCACCCGAATTATTTAAGGAAGTGCTGCCTTTTTTCCTTTATATCTATCTATCTATCTATCTATCTATCTATCTATCTATCTATCTATCTATCTATCTATCTATATCATATCTATCTATCTCCTATCTATCTATCTATCTATCTATCTATCTATCTACTTTCTATCTATCTATCTCCTATCTATCTATCTATCTATCTATCCCATATCTATCTATCTATCTATCTATCTATCTCCTATCTATCTATCTATATATTATATCCCATATCTATGTCTATTCTATTATCTATCTATCTATCTCTATCTATCCATCTATCTATCTATCTATCTATATCTATCCCATATCATATCTATCCCATATCTATCTATCTATCTATCTATCTATCTATCTATCATCTATCTCCTATCTAACTATCTATCTATCTATCCCATATCTATCTATCTATCTATCTATCCCATCTATCTATCTATCTATCTATCTATCTATCTATCTATCTATCTATCTCCTATCTATCTATCTATCTATCTATCCTTCTATCTATCTATCTATCTATCTGTGTCTGTCTGTCTGTTTATTGAATCTAAATCTCATATCTATCAGTCTAGGGATGTCTGGATAACAGGATAGACAAACACAATGAAACACAATATATGAAACCAAATGGTACTTGCTGGCAAAACTATAAAGAAATTTTCAACTTGGTTTCTGTTTCTAAGGCAACAAATCTCTAGTTCTCTGATATAAAGCACATCTGTCTTAAGCATGGTGGGTTCTGCTTCCCCATGGGATATAGGCATCAAGTATTAGAACATCAGTAGAAAAGGAAAAGCTGTAGTGTCTTTGCCACCCACATATTAATGCAGTTAAAGAAAAGTTACAGTAATGCAATCTGGAGATTCCTTTATCCTTCTGTCTTGTTCTTAGTCTTCTAGGAAGGTTGTGTCATATAGGAGAAGGTTGTGTCATATAGGAGAAGGTTGTGTCATATAGGGGTCATCACAAAATGTTTTCCGATCTCCAAATGCCCGCTAAGTCTAATGTTTACTCACACCATGATGTGTTCTGTTTCATAATGCTGCATAACTAGCTATAAATGCCATCAGGACCTAAGAAAACTGGTTAGCAACCCCTGAAACGCCATGACTTCAATGCCAATGTTTCCCTAGGAAAAAAATTGATCGTTTCTAAGATATTACAACCAGAAACTAGGGCATTTAATCCATGTCCCTAAATGTCACGGAGATGCCAATAAAATGGCCAAGATTCACAAACACCCATTTTTTTTCAAGCCCATTTTTTGGGATTGACCAGGCTAAATCAAATCTGTTGGCAGCTCATGGGCCAGATATCCTTCATAGGTATGGTGTTAAAATGACAATGGTAGGGAGAGCTTACAAGTTGAGTACTACAAATGAAAGCATGCCATCACTTTCTGATTGGTGAGGATGTCACTTCTGGAACCCACAGATGCGTGCACCTTTATCTTGCAACATATTTAGTAAAAATAAAGATAAATAAATAAAATCAACCTATGATACAAATTCAATATGATATTGTGATATGGTAGCAAAATCCTTACCAGTTTGCAATTTATTTACCATCCAATGGGTGGTTGCATTCAGTATAGACAAGTATAGCATAGACATCTCCCAAGAGAATATCATGAAGTCATGTTTTTTGCAGAACTGGTCATCTGATATCACTCATTTCGGAATACTTGGAGTAAAAAAGAAAGATAAGGAAGGACATCAGAACTTTGATCACAAAAAAGGAAGGGGTTGCCGAGCTGAGGTCAACTCCCACTAGTCTTAAAGATCAGAGGGCTGGAACACAGAGGTCAGACCTCCACCGATCCAAACAATGATGGGGCTGCAGTGCTGAGATCAGACCTCCACCAATCCTGAGAAACAAGGGGCTGCAACACTGGTCAGAACACCAGCAATTGTGAGGATATAAAGATACAACACTGAGGTCAGACCCCGACCAATCCTAAGAATGAGAAGCTACAGCACTGACGTCAGACCCCCACCAATCCTGAGAATGAGGATCTACAGCACTGAGGTCAGACCCCCACCAATCCTAAGAATGAGAAGCTACAGCACTGAGGTCAGACCCTCACCAATCCTGAGAATGAGGATCTACATCACTGAGGTCAGACCCCCACCAATCCCGACAAAGAAGGATCTACAGCACTGAGGTCAGACCCCCACCAATCCTTAGAATGAAGGATCTACAGCACTGAGGTCAGACCCCAACCCATCCTGAGAATGAGGATCTACAGCACTGAGGTCAGACCCCCACCAATCCTGAGAATGAAGGATCTACAGCACTGAGGTCAGACCCCCACCAATCCTGAGAATGAAGGATCTACAGCACTGAGGTCAGACCCCCACCAATCCTGAGAATGAAGGATCTACAGCATGAGTCAGACCCCAATCCTGAGAATGAAGGATCTACAGCACTGAGGTCAGACCTCTACCAATCCTGAGAATGAGAAGCTACAGCACTGAGGTCAGACCCCCACAAATCCTGAGAATGAATAAGCTACAGCACTGACGTCAGATCCCCACCAATCCTAAGAATGAAGATCTACAGCACCGAGGTCACACCCTCACCAATCCTGAGAATGAAGGATCTACAGCACTGAAGTTAGATCCCCACCAATCCTGAGAATGAAGAAGCTACAGCACTGAGGTCAGACCCCCACCAATCCTGAGAATGAAGGATCTACAGCATTGAGTTCAGACCCTCACCAATCCTAAGAATGAGGATCTACAGCACTGAGGTCAGACCCCCACCAATCCTGAGAATGAAGGATCTACAGCACTGAGGTCAGGCCCCCACCAATCCTGAGAATAAGGACTACAGCATTTATTTCAGACCCTCACCAATCCTAAGAATGATGATCTACAGCACTGAGGTCAGACCCTCACCAATCCTAAGAATGAGAAACTACAGCACTGAGGTTAGACCCCCACCAGTCCTCTGAAGGTAGGAGCTACAGCACTGAGGTCAGACCCTCACCAATCCTGAGAATGAAGAAGCTACAGCACTGAGGTCAGACCCCCACCAATCCTAATAATGAGAAACTACAGCACTGAGGTTAGACCCTCACCAATCCTATGAATGAAGGAGCTACAGCACTGAGGTCAGACCCTCACCAATCCTGAGAATGAAGAAGCTACAGCACTGAGTTCAGACCCCCACCAATCCTAATAATGAAGGAGCTACAGCACTGAGGTCAGACCCCCACCAATCCTGAGAATGAAGTATCTACAGCATTGAGGTCAGACCCCCACCAATCCTAAGAATGAGGATCTACAGCACGGAGGTCAGACCCCGACCAATCCTAAGAATGAGAAACTACAGCACTGAGGTCAGACCCCCACCAATCCTAAGAATAAAGGAGCTACAGCACTGAGGTCAGACCCCCACCAATCCTGAGAATGAAGGAGCTACAGTACTGAGATCAGACCCCCACCAATCCTAATAATGAAGGAGCTACAGCACTGAGGTCAGACCCCCACCAATCCTAAGAATAAAGGAGCTACAGCACTGAGGTGAGACCCCCACCAATCCTGAGAATGAAGGCTCTACAGCACTGACGTCAGACGCCCACCAATCCTGAGAATGAAGGCTCTACTGCACTGAGGTCAGACCCCCACCAAGCCTGAGAATGAAGGATCTACAGCACTGACTTCAGACCCCCACCAATCCTGAGAATGAAGGAGCTACAGCACTGATGTTAGACCCCCACCAATCCTGAGAATGAAGGATCTACAGCACTGAGGTCAGACCCCCACCAATCCTGAGAATAATGGAGCTACAGCATTTAGGTTATACCCCACAATCTGAGAATGAATGATCTACAGCACTGAGGTCAGAACCCCACCAATCCTGAGAATGATGGAGCTACAGCATTGAGGTTAGACCCTAACCAATCCTGAGAATGAAGGATCTACAGCACTGAGGTACACGTCAAAACCAATCCTAAAATTGAGTAAGTTACAGCACTGAGGTCAGACCCTCACCACATCAATGAGAATGAAGGATTTATAAGCATGAGGTAGACCCTCACAATCCTGAGAAAGAAGGATTACATCACTAATGTCAGACCTCACCAATCCTGAGAAATGAAGGACTAACAGCACTAGGTCAGACCTCTGACAATCACTGAGAATGAAGATCTACAACCGGGTCAGACCCCCACCAATTCCTGAGAATGAGATCTACAGACTGAGGTCAGCCCCACAACTTCCTAAGAATGAGGATCTACAGCACTGAGGTCAGACCCCGACCAATCCTAAGAATGAGGATCTACAACACTGAGGTCAGACCCCCACCAATCCTAAGAATGAGGATCTACAGCACTGAGGTCAGAACCCCACCAATCCTAAGAATGAGGATCTACAACACTGAGGTCAGTCCTGGCTCCATGAGATTAAATAACCCTCTAATTCAATAATAAGACATTATACAGTACGTTCCTGATCTCCCTCTCATGGTGCCAACAGGCAGCAAGAATTCTGTGATTTACCTCTGTGTCATTGCAGGAGATTTGGATGTATCACAAAACCTAAGCTCTGACCCTTCTACGGACTTATAGAGAAGCGAATTAGTAAAATGACATGGCATTAAAAGTTGGATGTCCAGACCGTTACATGGATGATCTCCTCTAGCTGGCTTGTAATTCATGTCCCGATTCGAGCCTTTGGTTACACAAGTTGCCAGATGCGTTCCATTTTATGAAGTTACTATTGAGAATTTCTCCGTGTCATATAAATTTACTCATAAAGCCAGCCTGACAACAATTTGTGTATTTCAATCTCTGTCCATGCTGAGTGTTTTACTCTCCAATAAGCTCAATAAATAAAGTAAAAAAAAGACAAAACCACAGCGGCTTGTGAGGCGCGGATGGATAAATGTGCAACATTAAAAGGAATAAATTGCATCAGTTCAGCTCCAAATAACAGATTACAAACAGATGACATTCTCAGCAGGAAGGCGGTTTAGATGGCAGGTACGGCAGCCTCGCCAACTAATGGCTTTTCTTCTGTAAAATTAGGCCTTGTTATCTTGTTGTCAATTTTATTTTAATATACATTTGAAACCCTTGGAATACAAATCTTGCTCCTCCGCCAGTCAGTCCCTGGCGTGATGAGGATGGCAGGGGAACACTTATTTGGGCATGGTTCTGCATTATAAAGGGCTGTGCCAGATTGTAAAGTCTCTCGGTTAGCGATGTAATTATGGATACTGAATACAAAAATAATGAGCGCAGAAGAATGGACGGGAGCCATCTGAGTTATAAGACGGAGCTTCTGACCAAGGAGCCGGATTGATTTGGAAAACTGTCTGAGTCACATAATGACATGATCGCTCCTGTGTGGTCTGAGTTTAATGCTCGGCATTACTGCTTTGGAAGACGTCGCTATTGCAATCAAGGATACCATTTGTGAGATTTGCACGCTGCCTCCAGCATGGAGGTGGTTAATGGTGCAAATCCACCTTACCGTTTGGAAAAATGTTTCACGGCGACATAACTGGAGGTAATTTTATTTCTTGCATGGTTCGGCGGCGATGTATGTTTTCAACTTTCGACTTAGTTTATAACTGTCTCAGAAATCAAGACTGCTTTATTCACTCTCTATTCTGGGTTTTGGTCATGTGTCTTAGGTGTCTCAGTCGATTTAGGGGCAAATGCAAAAGTTTTAAAGAGGGTTTCCAAGTGTATCAGTGCCCTCAGCACATAAAACTAAATGCCTCTCCATTACATTAGTGTCGGACTGAGGTGGAGTTGATTCTAGAGATCCACCACACCAGTTGAGCTGTTTCTGGACCCACCGGTGGAGTTTATTCTAGGGGCCCACCATTTGAGCTGTTTCTGGGCCCGCCGGTGGAGTTGATTCTAGGGGTCACCAGTTGAGCTGTTTCTGGCCCACCGGTGGAGTTGATTCTAGGGGTCACCAGTTGAGCTGTTTCTGGGCCCACCAGTGGAGTTTATTTTAGGGGCTCACAGGTAGAGTTGATTTTAGGGGCCCACCAGTTGAGCTGTTTCTGGGCCCACAGGTGGAGTTGAATCTAGGGGCGCACCAGTTGAGCTGTTTCTGGACCCACCGGTGGAGTTTATTCTAGGGGCCCACCATTTGAGCTGTTTCTGGGCCCGCCGGTGGAGTTGATTCTAGGGGTCACCATTTGAGCTGTTTCTGGGCCCACCGGTGGAGTTGATTCTAGGGGTCACCAGTTGAGCTGTTTCTGGGCCCACCAGTGGAGTTTATTTTAGGGGCTCACAGGTAGAGTTGATTCTAGGGGCCCACCAGTTGAGCTGTTTCTGGGCCCACAGGTGGAGTTGAATCTAGGGGCGCACCAGTTGAGCTGTTTCTGGACCCACCGGTGGAGTTATTCTAGGGGCCCACCATTTGAGCTGTTTCTGGGCCCGCCGGTGGAGTTGATTCTAGGGGTCACCATTTGAGCTGTTTCTGGGCCCACCGGTGGAGTTGATTCTAGGGGTCACCAGTTGAGCTGTTTCTGGGCCCACCAGTGGAGTTTATTTTAGGGGCTCACAGGTAGAGTTGATTCTAGGGGCCCACCAGTTGAGCTGTTTCTGGGCCCACAGGTGGAGTTCAATCTAGGGCCCACCAGTTGAGCTGTTTCTGGGCCCACAGCTTGTCTGGATTCTAGGGGCGACCAGTTGAGCTGTTTCTGGGCCCACAGGTGGAGTTGATTCTAGGTGCCCACCAGTTGAGGTGTTTCTGGGCTCACAGGTGGTGTGGATTCTAGGGGCGACCAGTTGAGCTGTTTCTGGACCCACCAGTAGAGTTTATTTTAGGGGCCCACAGGTGGAGTTGGCTCTAGGGGCCCACCATTTGTGCTGTTTCTGGGCCCACCGGTGGAGTTTATTTTATGGGCCAACCCTACAGCTACTGCAAATGACTGTACATGCCTCCTATACTCTCTGCCTCTTGCCTTTTGCCTCTCTGTCATTGCTTTTTTACCTCTTCTGAGGATGTACATGCAGTTAAAAAACATCTCCAGGTTTACCATGCTCAGTGGTCTACCAGGGGTTTTCCCTGTCGGCCAGTCTGAGTCTGCATTATATTAACCGCTGGAAATTTAGGGACAGTTAGTAACCCTGGTGGTTTGGGATAATGCAACGAGTAATGAAGGAGGTGTATGCAAGAGATAAACCATTGAGAATTGGGATGATGCAGTTGTTAAAGGTGTTGTCCAGTTTAATAAAATTATACTTAAATGGGGCCAGGGTGGGGAAAAATAGAAAAAAAAGGGATACTTACCTCCTAGCCCACCACAACCTGCCACATCTCACAGCTCCAAAAATCCCCACGGATCCGCTCCCCTTTACTTCTAGATTTGCATTCGAACACCTAGGAGATGCTTGTACTCCTTATTGAGATGATGGAACACGAGCGTCTCTCGTGTGCAGGGATGAGAACTCGGAAGTGAAGAAGAGCAGATCTCAGGAAGCATTGGAGCTGCTGCGGCAGAGAAGACTGGTAGGTATTTTACCCCAACTTGGCCCTGTTTAACTATAATTTTATGAAACTGGACAACCCCTGTAAGGCACTATCTAAGGTTGTCTAAAGAATGTCAATGGGTCTAGGGTTTAATTCTTTTCAATCTAACTAGATGCAAAGGGTCAAAATTCAGCTTTTTTTAAACAGAGATGGTTACATGACAAGAATCAGCATGCCTGCAGTCACCATTAGGGGGAGCTCACAGTACGGAGATTTTTACAGCTCTGATTGAAGTCAATCATTTTTCCATATGTAAAAGCTCCCTACAGAATTTTATCATTTGACTTCCCAGGAATGAATCCAAAGTGGGTTGACAAGATAACTCTTGGAGATGACATGGACCCTCTGAGTTGTCAATGGATTTAACACTGAGATAAACCAGAGAGTGAAGTCTGAATGGTGTGAGTGCATCACCCTTTACTCCTTCCTGAAGCAGGTGTGATCTTTCCCTAAGGAAATCCCCAGGTTGCTAATCCCATAGTAGTCTCCATTATTACCCAATGAAGTGTAGATGGATTGGTGGCACCAAGGTAGTTAGCAGACAGTGAAGTCAAACTGGAGAAGTCAAGACAAGGGGACTTCAAATATAAGCAAAGACAGGCAGAGGTCGGCATGAGCAGAAGTCAATAGATGGTTCAAGGGTTTTTTAAGACTTTGTAAAAAAAAAACTCCCTACCACCTCCCACTGTGGTTTAATAGAAAATTAACCCATGCTTACCTCTTCCATTACACCGTTCCAGCACTCCCAGAGCTCCACTCACTAATGATGTCACGATCATGGATCACGTAATGTTGCCACATCACTGACTTATGTGGTCACATGCTGTGACTGCTGAGGCCAAAGATTGGTTGCAACATCATGTGATCCATGAATGTGATGTCACCAGTGAGGGACCAGGGGGCGAGGGCGGAACACTGGAGCTCTGGCAGCGCTGGAACGGTGGTGATGGGAGAGGTAAGTATTGGTTAGTTTTCTATTTTATCACAGTGGTAGGTGTTAGGGAAGTTTTTAAAAGTTTTGTTAAGCCAATCTAAATAACTAGTAGGTTCGATGCCAACAGAACTGGAAACATTACATTTTTCAGAGTTCTGCAACCAAATGGGCCTTATTTCTCAGGGAAGAGGGTGCTTTCTAACACCCATGGAAGGAAGTAATAGGAGGATGACCCGAAGACTTGGCGATACTGGCCTTTTAAGAAGTCAAAAGAGGTGCATGCATGTACCTAGGAGGGGACCGATGTGACTGCTTAGTACAGCAGTAGATCAGGAGAGGATGCAATGCTCAGAGGCTGGAAGGTGAGCTGGAGCCAGCAATTTTCCAATCTGGCATTAGGGGGTACCAGACCACCTGGAGAACATGCAGAAAAAGAAGAAATCCAGGAATCTCAAGGGAGGAGTCAGTCTGAGGAGGACGTTAAGCAGCAGACAATTTGCAGTTTGAGAAACAAATGCTTCATTTTGTGAGAAACATCAAGAAAATGAGTCAAGTAGACTATCAGAAAGAGACACGGGGAGATATCCATACCGGAGATCAGTGGAGATAAGAGGAGACTATATTTAAACAAAGAGAGGGAGACTCCCATCCCACAGGTGTGCCACCGAAGATCATGTCAGAATAACCTCAGTGTCTCCAGAAAGACAAAAAAGTAAAAAAAAAAAAAAAAAAAAGGGTCTTGACCTTAAAGTTACATATAAGTTGAAGCAATCTGTTTTAGTGAGAGCCTCAACAAATCTGTTCAAAGAGTCTTGTTGCTTCTGCGATGCTTATACCCAATAGTTACAGTCTGAATCTGTATAATAAGGGGGACATCTGATAAAAACAGCTCTTGCCCATATGTCATAAGACCATAAATGCCCCCCACTATACATCATTTCAATGGCCCTCATGTAATGATACATTTACCCTATAGTGTCCTCTGTCAGGGAAACATCTTGTTAGACATACTATAGCTTCCCCCAGTGATGACAGAAGTTCAGCAGGGGACAGAGAAGCTTGCAAAATCTTCTAGTTCAAGAAGTTATCTTCAAAAGACATCTCATTAAAGAGAACAAATGAGAAAATGAGAAGGTAGATAGAAGCTTTAGGAATAAGGTATCATCAAAAGCAAAGTTATTTATGTCTGCCCTCTTTCACAAACCATACCGCACATGCCCATGGTACCACATGTGCCAGGAATTACAGTTTGGTTCCATTGAAGTAAACAGGGCTAGCCTGCCATACAACAAAGCCTGTGGACTGGTGAGGTGTTACTTGGTACTTAGTTAGTACAGTTGAAAAAAGACATATGTCCATCAAGTTCAACCAAGGGTGGGGAAAATGTGGATGAACTGAGGGGGTTAGGGAGTTTAAGCCCAGTTTCCCTACTAATGAAGGCTTTGAAACCCATAAGGCAAACCAATCTGCTCTAAGGAAGATTTCATTTCTGATCCCAGAGTTGTCATCAGACTGGATCTAGAATTTTACATAGCTACATACGCATTAATATTCTTTAGTTTCAGGTAGTTATCTAAGCCTTTCTTGAAACTCTCTACAGTTCCTGCTGTGTCCAGCTCCTCAGGCGGCTATTCCACAGAGTCACAGCTCTCATAGTGAAGAACGCCCTTCTCCTCTGGAGATTGAATCCTTTTTTCTCCAGGTGAAGGGAATGTCCTCTTTGTCTCTTGAGGAATTGTTATTTTTTGAAGAAGGCAGTCATATTTTTCTAGTCCAATGAAATCCCTATATCTACCTACATTGTGCTGCGTACCTAGAAGAGGCTATATACCTAGAGGGGGCTACATACCTAGGGAGGCAATATTACTAGGGGGGGGGGGCTGTGTACCTATGGCAGTCTATCCCTAGGGGGAGACTATGTACCTAGAGGGGGCTACATACCTAGGGAGGCAATATTACTAGGGGGGGGGGGGGGCTGTGTACCTATGGCAGTCTATACCTAGGGGGAGACTATGTACCTAGAGGGGGCTATATACCTAGAAGGCTGTATACCTTGAGGGGACTATATACCTAAGGGAGCAGTGTATCTACGGGAGGCTATATACATGGGGGGCTGTGTACCTAGAGGGAGCTGTGTACATAGGGGCTGTGTACCTACAGGGAGCGATATATACCTAGAGGAGGCTGTGTACCTGCAGGGGGCTATATATTCAGAGGGGATGTCTACCTTGGGCGCCCGGTTTGGGCGCCCGGTGGCGCTGATTATTGAAGTCAGGTGAGCAGATGATTACTGCATTTATTTTAGAGTATATATATTAGTCTATGTTACGTGTTCAGTATGCCATGACTAAGGGTGACATGTTCACCTGAAACGCGTCGGCTTCGCTGACTGAGGGTTTTTCCCTGGCTATGCTGTGTTTTGGTTACCTGGCTTTTATGAATTAAGGAATAAAGAAACGTGGATTTTATTCTGGTACCGCTGTATCATTTCGCTTGTTGCCTGGGACGCTTTACGGTTTGCTCTGACCGGGATACCTGCGGAGGCCACTACGATTAGGGGTAAGCTGGTCCATTTTTACATATATGTGCATGTATATATACCTATACAGGGGGCTACTTTACCTACAGTTGGCCTATATAACTACCTACTGGGGTTTATATACCTACCTACTTATTGGTGGGCAACATTACTACTTACTTAATGGGGAGCGCCCATAACAGAGGTAGGAATTGGTGGGGAAGTGCTGATAAAGTGAGAAGTCTAAGATGTTTGTGCATTAAAATCTGCATGGGTGAATTATGGCCGGGAGATGTTGTCATGGTGGTCTAGGCTGGGTGAAGAAGAAAAAGAACAACTCCAAGAACGACTCATCAAAGAAGACGTCTCCTGTGAGTCCCCGGATGTCAGAGGTTATTTTGTTTCGGTGTTGGGTCAGTGCCGTACTCATTGTCCTGTGATGTGATCTGAGCTGGTGTCTGACCTCTATGTGGTCTCTATATGCCGGTGTTGTAGGTTATACCTGAGCTGGTGTCTGACCACTATGTGGTCTTTATATGGCGGTGTTGTAGGTTATACCTGAGCTGGTGTCAGACCACTATGAGGTCTCTATATGGCAGTGTTGTAGGTTATACCTGAGCTTGTGTCTGACCTCTATGTGGTCTCTATATGGCGGTGTTGTAGGTTATACCTGAGCTGGTGTCTGACCTCTATGTGGTCTCTATATGGCAGTGTTGTAGGTTATATCTGAGCTGGTGTCTGACCATTATATGGTCTCTATAAGATGGTGTTGTAGGTTTAACCTGAGTTGGTGCCTGACCTCTATGTGGTCTCTATATGGTGGTGTTGTAGGTTATACCTGAGCTGGTGTCTGACCTCTATGTGGTCTCTATATGGCAGTGTTGTAGGTTATACCTGAGCTGGTGTCTGACCACTCTGTGGTCTCTATATGGTGGTGTTGTAGGTTATACCTGAGCTGGTGTCTGACCTCTATGTGGTCTCTATATGGTGGTGTTGTAGGTTATACCTGAGCTGGTGTCTGACCTCTATGTGGTCTCTATATGGTGGTGTTGTAGGTTATACCTGAGCTGGTGTCTGACCTCTCTGTGGTCTCTATATGGTGGTGTTGTAGGTTATACCTGAGCTGGTGTCTGACCACTTTGTGGCTCCTATATGGTGGTGTTGTAGGTTATACCTGAGCTGGTGTCTGACCACTTTGTGGCTCCTATATGGTGGTGTTGTAGGTTATACCTGAGCTGGTGTCTGACCACTTTGTGGCTCCTATATGGTGGTGTTGTAGGTTATACCTCAGTTGGTGACTGACCATTCTGCGGTCTCTATATGGTGGCGTTGTAGGTTATAAGTTTGTTACCGATGAAGTATATATTTCCTCCTTCACCCCTATATCCAATCCCTTGCCCGCTCCTGTCACCTTCACCTCAAGAACATCTCCAGAATCCGTCCTTTTTTCAAAAACGAAACAACTCAAACTCTCATTGTTGCTCTTATTCTTTCTTGTCTTGACTACTGTAACTCCCTGCTTATCGGTCTCCCACTCTGCAAACTCTCCCCTCTCCAATCTGTCCTGAATGCAGCAGCCAGGCTTGTCTTTCTCTCCAGCCGCTATACTGATGCCTCTACCCTGTGTCAGTCACTGCACTGGTTGCCCATCCAGTACAGAATACAGCATAAACTAATCACTTTCACCCATAAAGCTCTCCACAGCGCTGCACCCCCCTACATCTCCTCCCTCATCTCTGTCTACCACCCTGCCCGCTCTCTCCGCTCAGCTACGGACATCAAACTACAGACCATAATCATCCGAACCTCCCATGGCCGTCTTCAAGATTTTGCACGTGCCGCACCCGGTCTCTGGAACATCCTACCACGCACCCTCAGGCCCAACCCCAGCCTCCGCAGATATAAGAGTGTCCTGAAAATACATCTTCTTAGGCAGGCGACCAAAACCCCACATGGCTAACCCACACCTTCTCTCACCCACATTTCTGTCACTCCCTACACTAGGGCACTCACAGGCACTTATCTGTATATAGATGTACTGTCAGGGGGGCAGGTTCATCCAATTTTTATGTAAACCTCCCCATATTTATAAAGCATGGCTGGGCCATTGTAAATTTAGCACTTCTCCCCCTTTGTTTCCACCAGGCACCCTCATAGATTGTAAGCTCTTGCGAGCAGGGCCCTCGCACCTTGTGTTTCACCTGTAAGTAGCTTTCACTGTGTAATGTCTGTCTTTTGTCTGTAATTATACCCTCTACATTGTAAAGTGCTGCGGAATATGTTGGCGCTATATAAATAAAGATTATTATTATTATTATTCCTGTGAGTGGTTGTGTTGGTTGGGGGTCCAGTGCACAGCTCTGCCCAGGGGCCCATATTGTTGTTAAGATGGCCCTGACTTAGCCCCTGGCACCAGGATAAAGATGCTCTTGGACACGGGTTCCACCAACCTCGAAATGTCCTCTTCTGAAAAGTGAGTTGTTGAGGAGAGACAGTATCTGCATAAGGAACATGATGGTTTTGTTGAAATGACAGGAATGCAGAATAGCTGTTTTCCCTGTGTTCAGTAAGACTTTCTGAAATTGATAGAAGATGGCTGAACAAATGAAATTTGGCTTCTCTAATTACTTTGAGCTATGGTCCAAGAGTTCTGTGTTTGTGCAAATCATTATTTGTAATTGTGTATCAGTCTTTCTCCTGTTGTACGGATATTCTGGAAGTGTTTTTTGTCTCTTGGAGTTCTTCATCCATGCCATATGAGAGGCAGCCCGAGGTAAACTTAGTACATTTACTAAGTCTATATTACCACACTATAAATGCCCAAAGATTTTTAAGATTCAGAAAAGCTGTTGACAGTATTCAACATTTCATTAATTTCTAAATTTCATCTGTTTATGTGACATTTTAAGGCAACACACTGTTTGGTTCCTGTCTTAAAGGGGTTTTACCATGAAGGCATTTAATGCCTGGTTTGTCCTGCTTCAGCTTTCAGTGTGTTCAGAGGTGGGGGAATTGATTTGTTTGAACTGCACATTGAAAAAAGGGGCGTTGTGTTTCTGTGTTTAAACAACAAGTGCCTCCTCTGTGTTTTGTCACCACCCACCACCACCCATGCACACTCCCGAAGCTGATATTCAGTCTCTGTAGTTGAGCAAACATTGTTTGGCTAAACCACAGAGGATAACTGTATTGTGCACAAGCTCTACAGGTTTTGTTTTCTCCCTCTTATCTGCTCAGGAGAGAAGATAACATCCCAGCAGGCAGCATTCAGGAAATGCTGCATCCTTCAAAATGGGTATTTAATCACTTTTCTAAATATATGTAATAAAAAAAAAAGTGTAGCCTGTGAGAGCTGCAGTGTTGCTTAGATGCCCTTAGAATCCTGACTGTTAACATTAGCTATGACCAAGAGCTGATCTTGCTGTGCTTGTGTTGTTTGCACTTCTTATCTGATGGCAGGGCACATGAATGAGCTTTGAAGGGAGGGGAAGAACAAAGCCTGTGTCTGCTGTTTAGAGATTCTGATGATTGTAATGTAATGTAATTATCTAAGTAAACATACAGACACTCCATGCTCAGCCCTCCTTCCTCCCTTCAAAGCTCATTCATGTGCCCTGCCATCAGATAAGAAGTGCAAACAACACAAGCACAGCAAGATCAGATCCTCATCATAGCTAATGTAAACAGTCAGGAAACTAAGGGCATCTAAGCAATGCTATAGCTCTCACGCTTTTTTTTTAAATTACATATGTTTAGAAAAGTGATTAAATACCCATTTTGGAGGATCCCACGTCAACATTAGAGCATGTCAAAACCCCTTTAAGGGCTATTTAGCCAATTATTGTTGCCTATGATCTATACAAAAATTTTGGGCTGACAAATTTTGACAAAATAATAAAGATTTGCTATGACACATTTTTGTGAAAGAAGCCTCCATGGACATAAAACCTACAAGCAGTGACATCTGTAATATGGTGTCATACCACAACGCCTGTTATCTAATAGCACCCCTCCCTCATCAGAGTCCTGATAAGACATCATTAAACATTTTTAATTATCCTTTCAAAGTGACAATTATAAAACTAATCATTAAGAGAACAATACCAATGAATGGCAAAGCAACTGTGCCTTCATGTAATTAAGGACTTCAATGAGCTGAAGGCTACAGAAATGGACTCAATCTAGTTAATTAAGGAGACGTCAAATACAAAGTGAATACAGAACATTGTAAACTCAACATTCCACAAAACAGAATCGAAATAGAGTCATTTCTAATTTTTCATTTGCATTGGCCCAAGAATAAACAAATAATTTTGCCTTCCAAAGTTCATGTAGAGGATATATTAATAAATTCAGATTGGTGCCTATAAAAGTTTCTGCATTGACTGTAAGAGGAATGTGCATTATGGTATATTACAGCAGTTTGTTCTCGCTTTGCATTTTGTTGCATCAGTAAGTGGCTGTGGGAGTACTTTCAGGAAAAAAAGAAGGAGCTTTAGCAGGATTGATAAAAGTAATATTAGCAATGGAAAACGGTTATAGGAAGTGTTACGGCGGGTTTAATGTAGCAGGACTGGGAATTAGCACGTACTTGTGGCATTTTCCATTGTTCCATAACCAATTCTTTTCAACATCTTTGGGTTCCCTTATGACTTGTGCGTAGAAAATGCTGAGACTGTTGTATTTTGTAAAAGGAAATTGCTAGTTTCATCATGTTTTGCCATTATGGGGTCTGAATGAGAGAAAAGTGATTTCTATGTTGAAAAATGATTTTGCAAAAACAATTTTACTGTGAAATGACAAAAATGAAACAAAAATATTATCTATGGAACACAAGATGTTGGTTTTCTCCTATTACTGTTGCAAATAATATTACTAAAATAGACACTAACTTTTCAACCACGTTTGCTTAAATCAATAGTACAAGGAAATATAAGAGCCTTTTTAATATATCTTATTAAAGTAAAATGCCTCTTTCTCCACTTTTCAGACTCAGTTCCTCCTCTCCCTTCTCCATGCCAAACGTATCATTTACATTGAAAACTCTGCTGGAATCAGTCTTGTGTTTACAGGATGGATTATCACCTGACTGAGAGATCAGGCTACACATGGATGATAGAAATCTATGGAGAGGATGGATTATCACCAGTGAGAATCAGGTACAATGGATGATAAAATAATCTATTTGAGAAGGATGGCATTATCACCTGAGTGAGAGATCAGGCTACACATGGATGATAGAAATCTATGGAGAGGATGGATTATCACCTGAGTGAGAGATCAGGCTACACATGGATGATAGAAATCTATGGAGAGGATGGATTATCACCTGACTGAGAGATCAGGCTACACATGGATGATAGAAATGTATGGAGAGGATGGATTATCACCTGAGTGAGGTATCAGGCTACACATGGATGATAGAAATGTATGGAGAGCATGGATTATCACCTGAGTGAGGGATCAGGCTACACGTGGATGATAGAAATGTATGGAGAGCATGGATTATCACCTGAGTGAGGGATCAGGCTACACGTGGATGATAGAAATGTATGGAAAGATACAGAGGCAGAAAGAAAAGCACAAAGACGGCTATAGTAAGATTTATATCAAACCCCAATACATGATTCCTACCTTACACTACTCAGTACTGCCCTATAATGTCCTCCATGCTGCTGCTTCTGAAGATGTGTTATAGAGACATAAAGAACTGTTAAGTTGATGATTTAATGGAAAACATTATAATCTGTTTTATTATTACATCCTTAACAAGCTCACCAGATATTGCGTTTAAACTACTCTTTATTACATCCATCCTTAACTAGTTCATCAGATATTTTCCACACTGTTTGCTGAAAGAGAATGAGGCCTTTAGAAATTCCTTTCGGATGATACAGAATGTCACGGCCCCTGCTATGGACCCTCAGCGTGCCCATGTCGCTCGTGTCACGGCCGCTGCTGTGACATTCCCTGGTGTCCCTGGCTCTGGTCTCTCACCTGTGCTTCCTCCAGCTCCCTGGCATCCTGTGTGCACATGTGCACCATATCTCTAGGGGCACGCACGCGGCACTGCACCATATTTAAAGACACAGTGTTCCTGCCAAGTGACCCCTGACCTCTGGCTATATAAGGAACTTCCTCCCTGTGCTCAGGGTCAGTTCGTTGTTGTATCCAGCACAAGAGCTTGACCCCCTTGGCTGCTGTACTGCTGCTGACTTTGTCATACGTTTCCTGCACGTTTATCGCTTCCTGCTGTACACCTGCCGCTGCCCCAGTTGCCACATACCTGCTTGCCTGTTGCTATACAGTAGTCTGCTTTCATCCTGGACTGTGTCATCGGTTCTCCAGCTACACCTGGACTGTGCACACGTTATACGGCTACATCTGCAGTGCCCTGTCTACGCTCCACAACCCGCTACCCGGACCTGCATTTTGGCTCCCCACTGCATGTGGTTACCATCAGCAACCGCAGTGGGCCCAGAGGATTCACCATACCCGCACGTTTCCAGCCATCCAGGTTGGATTCGTTACAGTACGAACTGACCATACAATATGGATCCCGCTGGAGTGACTCTGCCTGACCTGGTAGCCGTTGTGAACCGTCATGGTGTTCATCTGGAGCAGTTATTTCAGAAGCTGCAGATGCTCACCACCCGTCTGGATGAAGTGATGTCTGCACTGGCACCTACAACTGCTCCGCCATCTGCTGTGGTTCCGCCTCCTGTTGTCATCACCAGTCCCAGACTGCACCTGCCTCTGCCTGTCCGTTATTCTGGAGATCCCCATACCTGTTGCGGCTTGCTCAATCAGTGCACAATCCACTTTGAGGTCCTGGCTTACCAGTTCCCATCTGACCATGCCAAGGTGGCTTTCATCATCAGCCTGCTCTCAGGTGCCTTGGCCTGGGTCTCACCTCTGTGGGAGAAAGGGGATCCGCTGACAGGGGACCTCCAGGAGTTCCTGAACGCCTTGCGGAAAACCTTCGAGCTACCTGGGCGCAACACATCTGCTGCATCTTCTTTGCTCCGGTTCCGTCAAGGCGACTCCACCATGGGCCAGTATGCCATCCAGTTTCCGTACCCTAGACTCCGAGCTTGCCCTCGTTGCTGCCGTCTGGGGGGCCTTGATGGACGCATCAAGGACGAGTTGGCTGGTCGTGACTTACCTACCACCCTGGACGACCTCATTGCTCTTGCTACCCGGATCGACATCCGTTTTGCTGAGAGGGAGTTAGAGCTTCGCCAACAACCAGTGTCCTGCGTTCACCCAAGATGAGCCTATGGAAGTCAACCGCAATCTCTCAACAGAGGAACACACCCGTCGACGCAGCTTAAATCTGTGCCTGTACTGTGGTGGTACCCGTCACTACCTGAAGAACTGCCCAATCCATCCTGCTGTGCCCCGGAAACCCCAGTGCCATGGTGTTGTGGATGAAATGACCCTGAATCAAGATGCCTCTGCTCCCCGTCTGACCACTCCGGTCACTCTACGGTTTTCGTCTGGTGCTGCCTATGAAGTTCATGCCTTGCTGGATTCCGGCTCCTCTGAGAACTTTATCCACCCGTATCTGCTGGAGAAGTTCGGCCTGCCTGTCTTCGGTCTAGAGAAGCCCCTACGTTTCTCATCCAAATGCAATTGTTATAATAGCCAGAAATAGGTCACTCCTCTTCTACGCACACAAGAGCACATCCTGATAAGTTACCTGAAAGTTCAGGAAAGCCTTAGTAATTTTGTTTAGAAAACCCATACAGGGCGCTATCTAGGCTTTCCACTTACACTGTGTAAGGCTTATGCACCTAAGCAAATGCAGATATGTTTCCTAAAATGGGTCCTTCTCAAAGTGCACCATTCTCCCTCCCCTACACTTATTATAAGAGGTGACTTCAATTTAGATTTCTTGGAAACCTTGTGGGAGGCACATAAGGCTGTAATTCGAGGGTGCTGTATTGCAATAGGTTCAAGAATTAAAAGGAATGTTAATTTACAGAGAATTAGCTGGCAGTCCCAACTGACAGCCTCAGACTCAGCTCTGGTTATTCGCCCAACTAAAGCCATATTGCAAAAAAAGATAGGTCTACAATGTCAACTTAAAACACTGACGGTTGGGAAAACAGAGGAACCTCTGCTATACTCCAGGCAATGCTATTATGAAAACGGAAACAAAGTCCACACACTATTGGAAAAGAACTAAGAGAGGTCACACTTCTTTGTTCTCCTCCCACCTATAAAAAGGGGGGGGGATAACTTATGACCTAGAAGAAGTAGCTCAGCTGTTTCATTCATATGTCTCAAAATTGTATTCTCTCCCTGACACCTTACCTTCTAACTCGATAGCAAGAGATCAGACTTTTCATCAATTTCTCTCCAGATGTCAACTACCCATCCTTACTGTAGAGGCCATAGAGTGACTCAACGCACCCATTAAACCGGAGGAGCTTGACCTAGCTCTCTATAACCTAAAAATCCTGACAAGGACCCGATGGAAGTGTCCAACTACCAGCCTATAGCCCTTTTAGGCTATGTTCACACGGCAGTAATTGCGGGACGTATTTCGCCCGCAATTACACTGTGTGTACGGGGGCGGGGGCCCATAGACATCCATTATTCTCGGCGCATATATGTCGTGAATATTTGACATGTCACTTCTCTCTCCGCTCGCCGTATTGTGCAAGCAGGGAGAGGAGACGTAATCCATAGTTCTCTATGAGAACTGTGGATTACCGTAATGACTGGAACTTATCTCGCCCCATATTTATCGCAGTACGGCGTGAAATACGGAGCAAGATATGTCCCATTTTAAGCCGTGTGAACATTGCCTTAAACACAGACTTAAAAATATGTATTTATTTAATTTTAGCTGATAGGTTGGTGATATGGCTACCTCAGCCGGTCCATAAAGACCATGTGGGGTTTGTAGTACACTGTCAAGGGGGAGACAATATGAGATGCGCTATCAACCTCATACGTGCCCTTAATAAATTGAATTCCTCTGGGCTTTTACGGAGTTTAAATAAAATGTAATGTACGAGCGACACGCACTTGGGATTTCTTGGGTAAATGGTGCTAGTTGATGGGTTTAGACAGTCCCACAAATATTAGAGAAATAGTCAACAGCACTCAAGTGTTGTAAAGATGCTTGAAAGTGTTTTATTTGTTAAATCCAAAAGTGTCCCATGCAAAGAGAGTAAATTGAAGGTGTGACAAACAATTGACCCTAGCTACTATTCTTGTCCATAGTGGTGAGTATCCTACCATATATACACTATTTTCATACAGTTTTTTCATATAGGGTTTTTGTTTAGGGAATAACATGTCCCCTTTCCGGCATATTTTTCTATCATTTATATTCATTTGGACACAGTTATTTATTCTTGAGGATAATACCCTGTATGTCCCCTATATTTTATACTCTATGGTCGCATGACAATGTTGGACATACCATTTGTCATACATTTATTATGTCTCATTAACCCATTTGTATATATGTACATACGCTTATTTTGTGTCATTATATGTTTTTACACTTGTTGTTATGTAATTACATTATCATATTATTTATGTATATATTTTTTTTTCTTTTAGTGACGATTATGATTAAGATCGTTTAGACCGAAACGCCAGTTGTTTGTCACACCTTCAATTTACTCTCTTTGCATGGAGCACTTTTGGATTTAACAAATAAAACACTTTCAAGCATCTTTAAAACACTTGAGTGCTGTTGACTATTACTGAGTTTAGACACTAAAAAAGCATTTGACAGGTTAAACTGGTCATATATGATGGCGACTCTCCAAAGCTTTGGTATTTCAAGCCCCTTCCTCACTGCGCTGAGAATCCTATACTCAGTCTCAACCGCTACAATTAAAGTACCTGACACAATGTCCCCCCTGATTAAGCTTACAATGGCACCCGGCAGGGATGCCCATTGTTCCCACTACTACTTGTTCTCTGTGTGGAACCACTTGCCTCTGCCATTCTCCTCGACCCAAACATTAATTAGAAATATGGAATTTAAATTATTGTTATTTGTAGATGACACTTTGTTGACTCTCACCTCTCCTTATACACTTCACAATCTCCATAGACTCATAAAGGATTTCTTTAACTTATCAGTTTACAAATTAAATACAACTAAAACTGAGGCCCTTGCCATCAATATAGCACAAGAGGATCTGATGTCTTTGAGGGAGAATTACAATTATAATTGGAAGCAAGGGGTGAACCTTACTAAGACTTACTCTTCACTCTATGGTCATAATCTTCCTAAAATGTACCAGGAGATTAGATCCCTCTTAAAAAGATGGAGACCACTACCTTTGTCTTGGTTGGGAACAATCTCAGCAATTAAAATGTCAACTACCCAAATTATTATACTTATTTGAGACCCTACCTTGTCCAGTTCTCCCTTCTTAGATTTATCTGGGCCTTTGATAGACACCAAATCAAAAAGACAATATTATTAGCAAGGCTGTCTGAGGGAGGACTTGGAGTTCCAGACATAGCTAAATACAGGCGATCCCCGGGTTACGAACGGGATAGGGACTGTAGGTTTGTTCTTAAGTTGAATTTGTATGTAAGTAGGAACAGGTAGATTTAAATGTAACTTCAGCACAAAAGTTTTGGTTTTGGAAAGTGCAGGGTAGGGTTTTTACATTTGTGTCCCTGTTAAGAAGATTTCACCTCATGTGTTGCTGTGGCATGCTGGAATTTGTCATTCCACAGCTACTATCTACTGTGGAACATGGAACTACAAGTGCCAGCATTCCCCATAAGTCTCCGTTTGTAACTAGGGGACAGATGTAAGTTGGGGATCGCCTGTACTATTGGGCCGCCCAGCATAGAAGAATCCCAGCCTGGACTTCCTTCTTTGCATATATTAAATGGGTGGAAATTGAAAAACTATGTCTGGTCTCGATACATCCCATTTCATTACTATGGGCTACTTCCCATATGCCAACGGAGATGAACCTGATGAACCTGTTGAGCCCCATTACTTTAATCAGAGACTTCTGGAAAAAAACGCACTAAAACATTTAATCTGTGCTCTTCTGCCTCTGCTTTGATATCTCTCCTATTCAACCCCTCTTTCTCAAGCTGTATAAGTAACCCAAAAATGAAGCCATGGTTTGAGAGAAAGCTTTTCAGATTCGAAGATATTGTGGACCACTCAACGAGACGTATCCTATCGTTTGATTTCTTGCAAACCCAATTTCTTCTACCTGATTCATGTACATTTTCCTATTTACAGATTACACACTCTTTTAACCAAATTTTGGTAACCACGATGGTATTCTTGCCCACAAGATTTGAACTAATTTGCAAGCTATGTAATTCTACTAGGGGGTTGATCTTACATATATATGCTATTTTAATTAACCCCTTCCGAAATACTCCCGTGAGACACTCATACATAGCCAAATGGGGACGTTATTTACAGAGAGATATTTCCATTGATGAGTGGTGACTTATTTGGACATTTATTTACACATTTTTATGTCACCTACCTGTGAGTCCATCATTTAAATAAAGATCGGAGGTTATTTCATCTGCTGGATTTTCTGATTGATTTCGGGTTATGCTTGAATGTACTTGGAGCAAGGACCGGACGCTCTCCGTGCGGAGATCAGTTTCCTTCTAAGAATCACTATGTGGACATTGCAACTTAAGAAGACGTGGTAAGCTATATACATGTTTAATTTCTTGTTTGTTTTATTTTAAAAAGAGCTTCTCAGATGTCTCTCTGTACTTTATATAAGGAAGACCAATATAAATTGTTAATGTTGTGGTATCACACTCCATCTCTCCTACATCAGCTTAACCCAAATATTCCAGATGTGTGTTGGAGATGCAGTGTCGATAGGAAATGTCTTCCACACTTTCTGGGAATGCCCAGGGATCCAACGGTTTTGGAGGAAAGTTAAAAATCTCATAACGGATATCATAGGGTTGCGATTCTCTATGGATCCCATGTTTTTCTTGTTCAAATCCAGTTAAGAAGCAGATGATGAAATTAACGCTCTACATTCTTACAGCAGCGAGGTGCTTAATCTCTAGGTTTTGGAAATGGTGAGATCCTCCCTTGCTGACAGATCTATTTCAGAGAATTAAAGAGGTCAGACATATGGAATACATAAGTACTCCTCTGAATAATATGGTAGAACTATCTGAATCCATCTGGTCTTTGTGGGACACTTATGCGACTACCCAAGGCATTTCAGTTGAGAGCCTGGATTTCACACTACGTATTTCCATTCTGGACATTATGGTACAGTGAGCTCTTTTGTCCACTTCCCTCTCCCTCTCTTCCCCATGTGTCTTGTTGTATGTCTGTTAATTTTTTTGGATTTTTTTGGAAGTTGCTGTTCCAAAGTATTACAGCGTGATTACATAACAAAGAAATAGTTATGTTTGTGAATTCATTTTCTCTCTTTTAATGGTGTCACAAATACTTTGTTATTGTGTTCCATCTTAACATTTCAATACTGTACTCATTTTATTTGACCACCATGAACAAAAATGTTTAATAAAAATACAGTTAAACAAAAAGAAAAAAACCCAGAATGTATCTCACAGGTTATTTAGTGTAAAATGTGAATTGTGCAAAAAAAAATGTATTATTATTTTTTTTTATTCTGCAGTAGTTATTTGTAAACTTAAACTATGCCCCCCTCAAAAAAAAAAAATACAATTTCTGCATAAAACAAGTCCTCCTACAACTGTGTCACTTAAAAAATGAAAATGTTAAAACTGTTGAAGCTCAGAGAGGCTCGGGGTGCTGTCACACGGTGCGTTTTGGGGGCATTTTTGATGTGGTTTTTAATGTGTTTTTTGTGCAGGAAGGCACAGCAATTAATGCTGTACATTGCCGCACAAAAATTGCGGTAAAATCTCGATTTTTGCCACGATATTTGCTGTTTTTTTGTGCAGCAATGTACAGAATTAATTGCTGTGCCTTCCTGCACAAAAACCGCATTAAAAAACGCATCAAAAATGCACCAAAAACGCACTGTGTGAAAGCACCCTAAAGGATAGGGCAGATAAACTGTATTATATTAAGTGATGGCCACATTGGAAACCATCCAGTCCTTCATAAATGTCTGATTTTTTTTAGACTTGTCCTCCTTTTTTATTTTATGGCTTAATTCTTTTTCTTGAGATAGTAAATTGATTTATTTTTATCTAAAATACTGGAGATTTCTCAAAAGTTTTCTTTTCGACATTTAGACTGGAATTTGAAAAGATTCAAAGCCACAGAACAAAATGTGTGGAATATATATGACTATACATTATTTATACCTTCCAAGCCTTCCTCTTTTGATGGTATACTGCAGTTCACGTGCAGCGTTCACCCCCCACGTCTCTTTATTCTAACCTCCTTCCAGGCTGTGTTACTTAGTTCCAAGAAGCGTGGATTTATCACGAAACTGGGGCACATCAGCATATCAGAAAATTCTGTATTGTTGAGTTGGACCAACAGCAACCTTGATTTTTCGAAAAGTCTGCTTGTTTTTCATCTCTGCAAAGAGAAGCTACAATTACCTACTGTTCTGTAAAGCCTTGCTCTGGACTTATACAATACACTGTCACCTTGGGTCAGGGTTGTGATGTGTTCAACACACTCTCGATCTTTAGGCTTCCACAGTTGCTGTGGTGACAGTGGTCTACGGGGGGTAACAACAGATGCTTGTTCAATATTTCCCTGTTACTTAGAGAGGTTTTGTTGTTTCTTTGTTGTAAAAGGGAGAATCAAATTCTTTTATATGGGAAATGGGTCAGGTTAAGGCTGGGGGTAGGGAGAGGGTTTTTTTCTGGTTGTTCTCACTATATTAAAAGACCTTAAACTGATCAAAAACAATAGCATTAGTCACGAAATAACGTCTGTCTTAATAGTCAAATATTGTCACAATGCACTAATGTAACTAGTGTGGATGGAGGAGAGCATGTAGACATTGATGCATCTCGCTATTGATGTCACTAGGCAAAAATTACATTTGCCTCCTAGGGGCACTGAGAAGTAGCCATCAGTTTGATGAACGTGATTGTCATCAAAATGATGTCATAATCTTAGTGATCACTGTGGGTCCTACTAATCACACAAAATTGGTCTTATATGCCTTCTGTAAATGAAGTGGAATGCTAAGTTTCCATTCAGTTTATATGAAATTATTGGAGATTGCTGACTACAATGTTCAGCTATAGATGCGATTGTCCCTATTTTCCTTCATAGTTCAGCTATAGATGTGTTTGTCCCTATTTTCCTTCATAGTTCATCATATGCAAAGATGAGTGGTGCAAGATGACCAGCATTAAACAAAATATATGATTTCAACATGCTCTGTCGGGAGATGTGTTTGCTACTGTATACGTGTCTATATCTACCCATCCAGTGGTTGGTATGTGAACCGCACCTTGTAGAGGGTTATTCTAGCATGTTGCAATACTGCATTGAATATGTATGTGCTTGCCAACTTTTGGAAGGGGCCTTCAGGGAGATTTTGAATTGCAGCTTGCCGCCTTGATGGTTTGAGTGGACCACACCCCTGTTTTACATAACACTCCCTCTTTTGCACAGAGCCACACCCCCTTGTCACATCTGTGTAACAGCTTTGGAGAAAAGCTGATAATGGATGTGGTATCCTTTAACTTTACTGGATGTTGGATCTCCTAACCAGCCTCCAAGCTGAGTAACAGCACATCAATCAGCTTTCCTTCAGAGCCGAGCTACAATATGGTCCCTCTGCACCAAGTGATGTCAGGGCAGCGGCCCATGATGCTTTACCCTGGCACCAGCACTATATACAGAGCAACCCACAGCCAGTAAGAAAGTGCTCAGATGTATAAAGTGGTTTAGCTGCCATATAGGCTTAGGCTAAAACCAGCCAAATATTGTCAACTTGTGACTGTTTGGCCCCTTTTCAGCCATATATGCTGCAATAGTGTACAGCGCATTTTTGGAGTGTTTTTCACACAGTTTTTGCCCTGGCTATTGATTTTCATGGGTGGAAACCTCGTCCAAAACCTCTTCTGAAGGAGTGCGTTTCAGGCGAGGTTTTGATGCTGTTTTAGGCACTGAAAAATTAGTGTCCAAATAACATACCCTAATAGACTGCCCAAGAGTGATTTCTAAAAGTTACCAATACTTGATATGGCCAGTACAAATAAAATACCGGCACTGGCCCCCGGGCAGTAAAACCATCCCTGCCAGTGGTTTACCAAATTGGTGGCAAACCTACCAAAGCGGGAGATTTACCAACTCTTCAGCCCAGGAGGACTCCCCTTTTTTCAGGGAGTCTCCCTGATGAGGGAGTTGGTAAGTAAGAATATGTGTCATGACAGAACTGGAATGCTTGACTAAATTTGTGGAAAGGTAAGGGTGGGCACATCTGTATCTCTGTAATCTCTGCATTTAGTCCCATAGAAAGTGAATGGATAAGCAGCAAACATACTCAACTGCTGCTTTGTTCGCATGGGACCCCCATTCAAGAGGTCCCAGCGACAAAAAACAATATACCCTGTTATAAGGGAATTGGATCTGTTGTCATAATTGCCATTATAACAGAAATCAGGATGTAGTGTGAACAAAGCCCGAGCTACGGATAAAAGGATCAACATGAGTTCATGAGTTGTGGTTCCTGACTGGACAGTGAGGAGGGAGGGTCACAAATTTTAATTGTCAATTTTCCTTTAATCACCATTAGTGATGGTCATGCTGATTCAGTTTGGATTAACAGATGACATCTGCCCATCCTTCAGAGTTACACAAACCAGACTATAGTGTACAATACGCCATCTTCTCCGAGACATAATTTATAGGCTCATGGTCTCCTGCATGAACCATGTTATAAGATTCTTCTACTTCCAAAAGCTTAATGATGTTTAACTATTTTGCGGCCAGTGACATCCAGACATATTAACCTTTTACATTACGTGACTAAGTTTGTAGTTAGAAGTTATTGCAATAATCGTTCAGTTGTCTCCACTTCTGGACCAGAGCCACCTCTATGACCAATTTAGAAATAATTACCTACAAATACTGACATGCAAATATGAAGTTAAATGGTAATGTTGTTTCACAAATCAAACTATATATGAACATCAAAAATAAGATGTTGCATGTCTCTTCCACTAGGTTGTGTACAGCAGGAGACCAGCAAGGTATATCCCACTGAGGTATATGGCCTTGGTGGGGAAGCGAGCAGTTTGCAGTCAGTAACCCTAAGTTACTGAAACTTATGGTCCATAGTATAGCTGTGATGCAGCTAATACTGGTTGGCTTTTCAGAATGGCTGTAGTGTTGGATGGGAAGCTATTCCTATATTTCAGGCCTGGACTTACCAGGTCTTTCAAGGCTTATTAAAGCCTGTTGCTCCAGACACCAGGGGGGAGTTGTTGGCTACCTAGAGTTGGAAGCAACGGCGGAGCCAAGGAAGAAGCTCTGAGCCTCCAGGCTGGATGGAAGCCTGTATATTCCAGAGACTGGTGTCACAAAGCGGTTTATGGTGCTGGACAGTAGACCCAGGTGACTGGTAGAGAGGAACTCTCTATGTGTCTAGCTAATGGCCCGACACCGAAGGGTTCTGTTTATATTTTGGTTCTGTTTTCTGTTCTTTAACCTGAAGAAAGAATAAAGCTGGCTGAGGCCAGCTTAACCCCCTAATGATATTGGGCATACATTTATGTTCAAGTGCCAGCAAGGGGCTTTGTAGCAAATAAGCAGCATGATCCCGCTACACAGCCGGCAGGTGCCGGTGCTAATTGCAGCTAACACTCAGCGCTTATAGCACAGGATAGAGCCGACTCTGCCCTGTGCTGTTTAACCCCTTAGATGTTGCAGTAATTGCAGCTGCACTGTCTAAATGAAGGAAAAACAGTGCTACGCATGGTTTCCCACTTCAGAGCGCTTGGCTCCAGAGCGCTGTACAATCGGTTTGCATACATAACATAGGTCAAACAAGGTCAAACAACTACAAAAGTGACAAATTAATGACTAACAACTAGTATAGAAGAAGAGAGGTCCCTGTCCGCGAGGGCTTACAATCTTCAAGGAAGGTGGGAAGAGACAGAGGGTGAGGGGCAGACATGTTTATGGGCCGGTGTACTGGTGGTGGGGTTATTGTAGGTTATAGGCTCCTGACGAGATGGGTTTTCAGGTTGCTTTTGAGGCTGGTGAGAGTGGTGGAGAGTCTGAGGTGTTGGAGCAGTGAGATCCAGAACGTGGGGGAAGCACAAGAGAAGTCTTGGAGACGGTTATGTGAGGAGCTGATGAGAGGGGAGCAGAGGAGAAGGTCCTGTGAGGAGCGGAGATTGCGTGAGGGGAGGTATCTGGAGATTAAGGCAGAGATGTATGGAGGGGAGCAGTTATGTATAGCCTTGTAGGTCATGGTTACTAACTTGAACTGGATTCGCTGGGTAATGGGAAGCCAATGAAGGGATTGGCAGAGGGGAGAGGCTGAGGAGTAGCGAGGAGAGATGTAAATCAGACGGGCAGCAGAGTTAAAGATGGATTGGAGGGGAGAGAGGGTCCTAGACGGGAGGTCACAGAGAAGAATGTTGCAATAGTCTAGGCGGGAGATGACGAGGGCATGGACAAGCATTTTTGTGCTTTCAAGGTTAAGGAATGAGCGGATACGGGAGATATTTTTCAGCTGGAGGCGGCAGACAGAGGCGAGGGTTTGGATGTGTGGTTTGAAGGACAGATTAGAGTCAAAGGTTATCCCAAGGCAGCAGACTTGCGGAGTCGGTCCAGGCTATGGTGCCAACATGACGTAATCTTCTTTTAGACATAATCTGTAAGTTCTTGGTCCCTTCCATGAACCATATAATAGAGATTCCTGGTTCATTCAAAAGTTTTATGACTTTTATAATTTTATCTGAGCAGTGACATCCAGACATGTTCACCTTTTGTATTCCATGAACATGTTTGTATGGAGAAGTTGATGGAATAGTGATGCAGTTGTCTCCACCTCTGGACCACAGCTACTTCTAAGGCCCGTTCACACGGGCTTATTTCGGACGGATTTGCCGACGGATTGACGATCGTCAATCCGTCGGCAAATCCTTCCGAAATAAGTCACAGCCTATATTTCTATTGATTTCAATAGAAAATACGCTCGTCGTTCACACGACGCAAAATTCCGTTCCGGAATTGCCGCCGCGGATTGACGACGGCAATCCGGACGAAAACAATTGACATGTCAATTATTTCCGTCGGATTCACCACCTACAATGATTGTATGATGGTGAATCCATCGGGAAATCGGTTACAAATACGTGCACACTTAGTGGCACTTATTGCAACTGATTTTCAAACTGATTTTCAGAACGTATTTACATCGGAAATCCGTTGTAAATACGTTCTGAAATAAGCCGTGTGAACGAGGCCTAAAAGGAATTAGTATTTTCTCTGTTTACTTTACATGTTTCCTAGGACTTTCCAAGAACATATTGTTATTTATTTAGCATCCTCTAAAAAGGTGCTTTTGATACTATGTGGCTCACACTGCCACCAGCTTAACCTAACGGAAAACTCCAAACATTACAAGTAGTGTGATACCTACCCTGTTTCCCCGAAAATAAGACATCCCCCAAAAATAAGACATAGTGCATTTTTTTATGCAATTCAGAGTTTGGCTGCTTACTCTGATGTTTGTGATTAAATCACTACAGTTCAACAATAAATGTGAATTCTTGTTCATGGAAATAGAAGACATCCCCTAAAAATAAGTCCTAGCTCATCTTTAGGAGCAAAAATTAATATAAGGTACTGTCTTATTTTTGGTGAAAAAGGGTAGTGGAGGGACCATAGAGGGTCTGCAGGGCCTGTGCATGGCAGGGTTCTTGTGTCATTCCCGGGGCTCAGAGTGTTTCTTTAAGACTCAGATGGAACGGTGTTAAAAGTAAGCAGTGGATATTTCATGCCTGTTTTACATGGTTCCTTTCTCTGCAGGCTATGTTACCTGCCAATGCTAAAGCCATAATGACACCAGCTGGACGCTGCTTCTTAGAAGATGGATGTATTGCTGGTTAATTAATCTACTCATTCAGAAAAATACTATAATACATGCATGCTCTAATTCACACAAAGTAAAAGGAAATCAAAGAACTGTGAACGTGAAGCGTAGGAATAAATATATCATCTCCTAGCGTACAACATCATTTTCGTGCTGTTTTAAAACTCCCAGCATGCATTACTGTTCCTTACCTTATCTAGTAACATTATATTTTAAGAAAAATTACATCAAGGTACAAGGGTCATTATGACTATGGATTTATACTATACTATTGTGCAAGACCCCATATTCTAGTGTAGAGTTGTAGACTCTAGTAGATGGCATTAGAAAGGGTTAGAAGCATTTAAAGAGGTTGTCTCACTACAAGGATTGCTGCTTTTTATGTTAAAGATCTTGCAAAAACAAGTCACTTTGCAATATGTGTCCATTAACAGTGTCCTACCTATTCCTAGATATCCCCTCTTGTATGAGCTGCATCAGCTCCTCAGGTCGCTATAGCTACAGACCTGTTTGATCTCTCCTGATAGGCTGTCAACATTGGTTGCTATAGCTACAGATCTGGCTTCTACTGCAGCGTAGTAGAAGCTAGTAAACACACCCCTAAATTCAAAGTGAAAACAGTACTGAGGTAAGATGAAGCAGTGTAGTGAGACAACCCCTTTAAAAAAAGTCCAAACACAGATTCATCCATTCATATCACTCATAGATGATCTTACTTATTCCAGTTCTCATAATACAAATCCAATACATCAGCACAACATGCTAGTAAAAGCACTCAGCAGGCTGAAATTTATATCCCATTTGGTCACACAAAGATCCATATGGCATAAACAACTCCTAACAGAGTATTGTGATTTTTTTTTTCTAAGCTGGTCACCTTGTGACCTTAATCAGGGGATATATCATGCCAAGAGGAAAGTAAAAAAAAAAAAATAAATCAGTAGGTGAGATTAAGGAGGAGTTGCGAGGGCTCAAAATGTTAAAACTGACCTATAAAATGCATTCTAATTCTATGGCATTTTTTTGTAGCTGTAAAGTGAATGTCTTTATGTCAAAAAGTTTAGATTTTGACTGCCAGCAGCAATCAGCTGTGAGACTGTATAACAAAACCCAAAAATAAAACCGTATTCCACTAGTCCCTGAGCTCCCCCTAGTGGTGGCTGTAGGCAGTGATTATTTATTTTTACTTATTTTTATTTTAGGTCTTTTCAGGAGATCTGGAGCTCTATAACAGAAAAGGAAACCTCAAACTATATTGAAGGTACAGTGTCTCACAAAAGTAAGTATCCCTTTCATTTTAGTAAATATTTTAATATATCTTTTCATTGGAAAACACTGAATATATGACACTTTGATACAATGAAAAGGGTGTCAGGGCGCCAGGGTGCAGCTTGTATAACAGTGTAAATTTGGTGTGCCCTCAAAAAACTCAACACACAGCCATCAATGCGTAAACCACTGGCAACAAAAGTGAGTACACCTACCCCTAAATGAAAATGGACATATTGTGCCCAATTTTCCATTTTTTCTCCCAAGTGTCATGTGACACATTAGTGTTACAAGGTCTCACGTGTGAATGGGGAGGAGGTGTCACTGGTCACTAGAAGTTCAAAATGGCACCTCATGGCAAAGAACTCTCTGAGGATCTGAAAAAAAGTATTGATGCTCTACGTAAAGATGGCCGAGGCTATAAAAAGATTGCCAACACCCTGAAACTGAGCTGCACCACAGTGGTCAAGGCAATACAGCAGTTTAACAAGACAGAGTCCACTCAGAATAGGCCTCTCCATAGTCGATCAGATATGGTGAGTGCACATATCCAGAGATTGTCTTTTCCAATCAGATGTATTAGAGTGCAGCCAACATTGCTGTAGAGGTTACAGGGGTAGGGGGTCAGCCTGTCAGTGCTCAGACCATACCCCACACACTGTATCAAATTGGTCTGCATGGCTGTCGTCCTAGGAGGAAGCCTCTTCTAAAGATAATGCACAAAAAAGCCCACAAATAGTTTGCTGAAGATAAGCAGACTAAGGACATGGATTATTGGAACCATGTCCTGCGGTCTGATAAGACCAAGATTAACTTATTAGGTTCAGATGGTATCAAGTGTGTGTGGTGGCAACCAGGTGAGGAGTAGAAAGACAAGTGTATCTGTCTACAGTCAATCAGGGTGGTGGGAGTGTCATGTATTGGGGCTGCATGAGTGCTGCTAGCTGCGGGTAGCTATAGTTCATTGAGGGAACCATGAATACCAACATATACTGTGACATACTGAAGTAGAGCAAGACCTACCCCCCCCCCCTCCGGAAATTGAGCTGCAGGGTAGTATCCAACATGATAACGAGCCTAAACACACATCCAAAATTGCCACTGCCTTGATAAAGAAAATGAGGGTAAAGGTGCTGGACTGGCCAAGCATGTCTCCAGACCTGAACCCTATTGAGCTTCTGTAGGGCCTCCTCAAATGAAAGGTGAAGGAGCGCAAGGTCTCTAACATCCACCAGCTCCATGATGTCGTCATGGAGGAGAGGAAGAGGATTCCAGTGGCTGCAACCTGTGAAGCTTTAGTGACCTCCATGCCCAAGAGATTTAAGGTAGTGCTGGAAAATAATGGTGACCACACAAAATATTGACACTTTGGGAGCAATTTGTCCATTTTCATTTAGAGGTGTCCTCAATTTTGTTGTCAGCGGTTTAGACATTGATGGCTGTGTTAAGTTATTTTGAGGGCACATCAAACTTACACTGTTATACAAGCTGTTCACCAACTACTTTACATTCTATCAAAGGGTCATATCTTCAGTGTTGTCCCATGAAAAAATATAATACAATATTTACAAAAAAAGTGAGGGGTGTACTTACTTTTGTGAGATGCTGTATATTAACAAGATTTTTATTTTAAACAAATGTTTTTAAAATATATAAATTCTCTTTAGAATTTTAATCAATGTAAGAGTGTTGTTTCAGCAAAATAACTGTCCCAGCAGTTTTCTGATCTTTGCAGGTCCATCTCTGGAGGAAGATCATACTGGCCATATGTAAATTAAAGGGCCAGATTTAAGTGGAAACCCGTCTTACTTAGCCACTCTTTCCTTTTACTAACTTAGGTTATTTTCACACTGCATTATGGTGAACAAGTTTGGCTTATACACTTCTACAGTTCCAAGTGCATCTGCCGAACATAACCACAGAATGCCGAAAAATGCCCTTTAGGTCTGTCAGTTGGTATATGCTGGTGTTCCTTTATTTTAATGTGTATGAAAGGGCACTAGACTGTTTCTTCCTATACATTAGGTCACTACAAAAGAAATAAAAAATATTTTTTTTTCTTTTACATTGTGGCCATTGGTTGACGTATGCAACTTTATGACCATACAGTGGTAAGGGTCAGAGGTTATCATTGAAGGCATTTGTGTATAGCCACAGAAACTATAGTAGCTGCTCCAAGGCTTATAGATTTAAGGGGCTTTCCAGCTTTTAATATATAGGGAAAGGTAAATGGAGACTGTTACCAAATGCATTGCTTTGTTGATTTGCTTTGGCCAGGAGATAAAGAAGATTATATTTTCACATATCCTATATGCCAACTGTTTGAAAGTACACACTGGCCAGCGCATTCTTCCCACAGTGCTGACAATAACTTTAACTTTCCCCAGAACATACGCATCGGAAAGAAGTGACATGTCACTTCTTTCTCTAAAAATCATAGTACTTAATGAGTGCTATGATTTTACCGCGTACCCACCACAAATACGCTGTGTGAACATACCCTTAGCGTAAACAAGTTTATCTGGTTATCGACCAACTCTCCCCACCTCTCTCTGCTCTTTCATATCTATCATTGCACTATGCTGCTGTCACTCAGTCAGTTCCGACCATTGTGAGTCACTCCCTGCAGAGTCGTATCTCTTGCAATGGAGTATGTTAACCTTACTAAATGAGAAGCTTTCACTCTTTAGAGCTCTGCAGCCTTGTGTCGTACACTTTATAAATCTATTGCTGTCATTTCATTGTAACAGAAATAGCTAGGAATATTAGAGCTGATATGTTAATCACTGCTATAGACCCATACACTGACCATTAAGTGCGAGTCTGAAGCTGCCTGTGACTCTGTGAAACTGCATGGTGAGACAATCTCATTAAGAGGGCCCTGTCTGGTGCAAGACTAATCTATCTTTTTGGAAGAAATACCAGGTATGTGGCTTTCTGATATCTAGTACTACTATGTGGGTTCTCTGAAATATGCCTCTATTATCCACACATTTTACTATTACTACTTATGTTGCTGTTTCAGTTTCCTGTCCAGTGTCGGACTGGGGTGCTTTGGGTGGAATTGATTCTAGGGGCCCACCAGTTGAGTTTTTTTTAGGGCCCACCGGTGGAATTTATATTAGGGACCTAACATATAGCTACTGTAAATGACCGTACAAGCCTCCTATGCTCTTGCTTTTTTGTCTCTCTTTCTCTGCTTTTTTGCCTCTCCCAAGAATATATATGCAGTTAAAGGAGTTGTCTCATGACTGGATTTCATCCTACCTTGGTGCTGTCCTAAGAGCTGTAGTTTTGAAATCATGGGCGGGAGCACTGGCTTCCTGGAGTCCTCTCCCCCCTCCCTTCATCTAGGTGACGTCATGCTGCTGCGCTCGCTCCCGATGCTAACAGCATTGGAAGGGAGAACATCTCAGATCACAGAGTTCTCTTTCCATGCTGCTCACCATTCAATAGTATCCACCGTGTACACAACACATATTTCTCTCCCCTTTACATCCAAAACATGACCCGGGCCGGGGTTCCCAGCACAGGGAATTGAGCAGGGGGGAAGGGGATTCAAATAATCTCTGATGTGTTGTATTTCCCATGGAGTTATTCAGGCTACATCTGTCTGTGTCTCTGCCTAATTACTTTTTCACTGACTGTTGACTATTTCCTGCCTGAATCATTCACTTCAGAGTGAAGCTGGTTAGGTTAAACAGGGAGAGTGAATGCTAAATTAGGCAGACTCAGAGCTGAATGAGACGGGCAGGAAATAGTTAACAGCAGTGAATAATAATTAGGCTGAGACACAGATAAGGCAGCAGGGGAGATGACAGAGGCTGCTAGTATGCCTGCTCTAAATCACTGAGCTGTGCTGCAGGCAGAGCGAGGACAGAGAGAGAAAGGACAGGAGATAGTTAAACTTGCATGCTCGCTCCCGACGAGACCTGTTGTGATAAGATGCCGGAGATACAGCCTATCAGGGAGAACAAGCAGGTCGGTGACTATAGAGACCTCAGCAGCCTCTGAAGCCACTAAAAACAAGTTATCTAGAAATCAGTAGGAGATTTGTTATTGAAAATATATTGCAAACCCTGCTTGTTTTTTGAAGATCTTTAATTTGAATGACAATCTTTGTAGTGAGACAACCCCTTTAAGATACAACTCTAGGTCTACCATGCTCAGAAGCCCACCGGGGGTTTCCCCTATTCCCCAGTGGGCCAGTCCTAGCCTGCTCCTGTCATAAGCTGGTAGACGTCCACCTCATTTCCTATGGATTCTAGTTACAACCCTGATAAAATGTATTTGTTGGAGAAGAGAAGGAAAGAAAACGGGTGTGAACATAGCCTTAGTCACTCATTGGCTCTCTACCCTAGTTCGTAGATGGGAGCCATTAGTGGAAATCTATAAACATTCATATATCTTAATAGCAGCTACAGATGGGGTTATATTGATGAGACCTTAATATAAGAAAGCAGCAATACTTCTTCCAAAAACACTTCTTAATGATTTCTAACCTTTGCACACCAATGTAGAGCACCACCATTAATTCAGGCCACTACTGGTACTGCAGTGTCAAATATTTTCATTGTGTTATTTTCTTAATATTATGTTCTTTGTCCTTTCCTCTTGGCCCAGTATAAAGACTTTATGGTATAAAAATGATCTTTACTGCGAAGAATAGAATCAAGGTGGATCTCATTGAATTTCATGGTGTGAATATTTAATGTACAGTGACACACAACACAAAATGTCCCTCTCCAATGGACTATAAATCTAGTAGTGTTAATACTTTTTATTGAGTGTCTTATAGAAGTATTTAAATGTGATTTATGGACCTCAATTATCCAAAGGGAATGATACTGTGACGGTTCAATAGACTCTTACACTTGTTCATAAAAACACATTTGGATCAGACTCGGCTGCTCCGGGAACCGATAACAGAACTTGTGGTATCAAAGAAATCAATCAATACAAAAAAAAAATGACCTGCCACCAAGACGAGGTGACATTTCACTAGGTATAATTTATACGGTTTAACACAATGGACTGCGATACGGCAGTATGTTTCAAAATGGTTAGACCATTGATGAATACAAATCATTTCTGGAGAGCTCTTGGATTTTTCTACTGTTGCTCTGTCTCCTATTTACCACCCATGTTGTGTTCAACCTCAGCAAGGCAACTAAAGTGCCTTGAGGTGCACATAAGGAACCTCACATTACTATCATATTACCAAAAGTACCAGGCTGTCAGGGTGGACAAAACACTGTGTCTCATGATATATTACAACCTTGCCGGAGGTCTTACATCTCCGTGATAGAAACACAGACAGTACTTTTGTCTCTTTTCTTATTGAGTCTTCAGGCTAATAAAATAATCTCTGACCCTGACCACAATAAATTGAAATAAACATTGTTTTATTACTTCATCCTTTATAAAAGAGAACATAAAAGTGACCTACAAGCACCACCCATCTCACAGCTTGGACGCTCAGTCCTTCAATTGGATTGTCCTCTTTGGACGATCCTATATGCAATAAGTTTCTTCTGAAAATCAGCTGATCCAATGTGCCCTTTTAATGAGCTTAAATTTCCCGCAGAGCCACCCCAGGGGAAACTAAAGTATGAGGTTTATCTTCTATTTTTACTCATACCCCGACGGACAAACGAGCATGAATAGGTCCTGGAACACCTCTTTAAATGTAACATAGAGTCAACTGAAATCAATGTATTGTCTTGCTGCCACCGATTAAAGGAATAGGCCGATGACATTAATAAGACAGAATATTAAACCTGGGGCTATTCAGCTTCTAAAAAAGAAAGCTTAGGGAAATCTTTATTAAAAATTTTGAAAAAATATGAATGGCACACCAATACCCTCTCACCGGTTTTTTAAAACCCCAAACCGTAACCACAACAAGGGTAGATAACCTACATCTAGAGGAACAAAGGTTTTACCATGATCAAAGATGGGGATTCTTCACTGTTAAAGCATGGAGACTAGGGAAAAGCCCGCCGCCACAAAGATTTGTGATGTGGTTTTCCATTGAAAAAAATCCAAAAAGGGGTCAAAAGGGGGTAAAAAATTCTTGAAAAAAATGATGTTACAGGTAACGGGAAGAAGAGTCTGAAGAGGGGATATAGACCCAGGAATTTTCTTTCCCTGATTGCCGATTGGACTTTTTTCTTTTTTTGGTTTAATTTTGCGGGCCTGCCTCAAAGGGGTTTTTGGGGTTTTTGGATGGAAAGGATGAAAAATAACTTGATAGAACTGTGTTTTTTCCCAACCTTATCATCTACAGTATGTAACTATATTTTTGTGGTTGCAGGGTTTGGATTGAAAATAAATTTTTACAATATAAATGCCCACGGCCCAGCCCTCACCGGGGGGCGGGAAGGGGAAACCGGGTTGGTCACTGCCAGGAAGTGGAGTCTAAGGAGACCCCTGGCTTTCACTAAAGCCTGCCCCCCCAAGGGCCCATTTTGGACTTTGCTGAGAGGGACCCCCCAAGGTATCAAAAACCCTGACGAAGGTCCTAAAATTTAACAGGGGACTGTAGGCTTGCATGGAACCGGAAAAGGGGAAATGGAAAGAGGCGTAGCCGGGAACAAAAAAACCGAAAGGGACTTTTCAGAATTTCAATCAGGTCGGGTTAATGAAGGTCAGGCCAGGTGGAAAAAAAGGGCGGGGTTTCGGGAAACATAGCCCGGGGGCTGGTAACAGAGAGGCAATCAGAAACAAGCACACAGGAACAACGGGACCGTATAAACAAACCCCAAAAAATGGGAGGGGGAAAACAGGGTGGGGTTTTTCCTTAAAAAGCCCCAAGGGCCCCGGGCATGATCGGTTTGGGGAAAAAAGTTAGGTGGCATGCTGGACCTTTAAAGCTACGTGTGAGTCAGAGAGGAGGAAGCGACAGCAGGGAGTGCTGCAGGGTGAGCAGCTTAGCGGATGCAGCCATGGACTGAGACCCAGACCATGGCGCAACCCTCCATGGGGCGGGAAAAAACATCCCGCTATAGACTGTGTGTTGGACTGCGGGGGGCCGCCATTAAAATTTAAAACCAATACAATTTGAAATTTTTTGGGATTTTAATTTAAAAGGGGGGTCATTTTAGCTTTTCAAATAAATTTGCTTTTTCCTTAGGTTTTGGTCATCAATAATTTGTTTGCTGGGCCCAAATTTTCCGGGCAGCCATAGGGATCAGTTGTTTGGGGGATGTCCTGGAGTTCAGCTAAGCACTGCAGACTATGTATTATATGCATCTGTTTGTACGTTTTGGGGTGCCCCCTTGGGAAATTTACCCCCTTTCCACGATTTGGGGAAAAAACCCCGGGATAACCCTCAAATTAACCTTGAAATACAATGGAGGGTGCAGAAAGTCTGTATAACTGGGAGACGACAGGGTCTTTCTTTCCTATAAGAGAGCAGCAATCCTGGAATGAATCAAGATATAAAGGCAGCCAGGGGGAAAAGAACATAAATTCTGTGGGTTTTTGTTCAAAGGGGCCCCTTTCCCATCAGAAAATAGGATTTTTATTCAAACCTATATTCCTGAAAATAAAAAAAAATGTAGAATCTTTGGCGGTATTTTTACTTAATTTCAGCAGTGATATTCGACTAAAAATTACATATAGAATCTTGTCCTGTTCTAGCTGTGATTAGTGAAGAGATAAAACTCTTGTATGGCGGGAGACTAAAACCCTCCCTTCCTCTTCTGTCCCGAAATATCTTATTTTAAAAATCTTACAAAAAATTTGGGGTAACGACAGAATGTTCGCTCAAATTTGCCCCTTCCCCCGGGGCAAAAAGAGATTAGACTAGGGGGGTAAATTTTAATGGGGGAAACCCTTTAAAAAATTATATCTAAAAAAAAGCAACCACCAAATTGAAGAAAACAAAATCCAAATAATAATCACATATGACTTGTCATTATGGGAAAAGAAAAATGTTGATGGTAATGTCCCTTTAAGGTGAAATTTATGTGAAATTTTAAGAATGGGTAAAATTTTTTTAAGGGGGAACTCCGCCAATTTTTTTGTTTTTTTTTGTTTTTAGATAATTTTAAAGGCAAGATTAACACCTTTGGTATGTTTCCTTGCTGGCTGTGTTTTTTGCTCAGTTTTTTTTTTTCACCCTCCCCCCTTTCTGTCCCTTAAGGAAATGATATTGGTCCCCCATACCTTAGTTATGTGAGTATGCAGGAACCCGGGAAAAAAGGTTTTTTCGTTTCTGTAAAAAGGATTCAGAAAAGTCCAAAAAGCCCCAACTCGTCTTTTTTAATTAGGGAAATGTGTATAATTTATTTACAGCAAAGCTATAGATTATCAGGTATAGTAACTATCCATGGTACAACCATCAAGTGAAATACTACAAATGGCAATGTTGGGGAAATCCAGATTTTAAGGGGCCTCTTTTGGGCCAAAATGTATGAAAAAAAAAATGTCCAGGTTTAAAAAATTCCCCTTTTTTTGCCCCTAAACAACCCAAACAGAGCTTTATAGCAAACCAATCAAGGGCCCCCTTTATTTCATATAGTGCTCTGGAAAAATTTTTAAAGGGGAGCTTAATTGATTGCTAGGGCAGCAAAGTGAATTAAGACCTGGATAAATTTTTATTTCATGGGCCCCCTTTTTTATCAGGGTTGGCCTTCTTCTGATCACATTTGGAAGAAAAGAGTCTGATAGCACACATTCCAAGTGGCTGCAGCATTTTGATACAACCCAAACCCCAAAGGGGGTGCAAAAAAACCCAAAGGGGGCGGGGGGCTAAAGGGAAAAGGCATGACCCCGCTTGAATTTCGGGTCTAAAGATAGCCAAAAAGAGTTTTTCCAAAACTTTTAAAAGGGGTTTATCTCACTACAAAACTTCGAAATCACTTAGGGTGGATAAGCCATCAATGTCTGATAGATCTGGGGCCCCCAATCGGGGCCCATATACAGGAAGAGCCCCGAGGGCGCTCTACTTTAAAAAAGAAAGGGAAATCTTTGGGAAATTTAAAAGTGAGTTTCTGAGTACAGTGTGAAATTTTGGGGTGTTTTTCTGAAGATTTGGGGCAAAATTCCTAAAGGTTGGGGCCTGCCCTAACTTGGGCATTTATAGTTCCATCCTATGATAGCCCTGAATGTCTGTAGTGAGACAAAACCCCCTTTTAAAAAGGGTTTTTTTCCACAAAGGAAAAAAAAGACGTGGGAAGCTTTTTAAATTAAATAATAAACATTTTCACGATTTTTTCGTTATTTAAAAATTTCCCGGACCATTTTTTGTTTTAGCTGCTTCCTTAGTTTATACAAAAGGTACACCGCTCCAGGGGAAAAACAACTAGTGAGAAGAATGCCCCAGTCCCCGGTAAAACATGGGTCAGACATAACCCCTCCTCTCCCCGGCAATTCCCTTCCCCTTTCAAAATAATCACACATCTGCTGACGATTTTTTCAAAAACCCCCGGTGCTGCCCCTTTTTCCCTATCCTCTGTAGTCCCTTTTTAATCACACAACTCATGGGTGAGGGGAGTGTTCCCAAACCCCAGGTGCTGTCATTCTATTCCTGTCCTCTGTACTCCTTTTTGTAATCGCACACAAACCCCCGCTGACGAGGGGTTCAAACCCCCCGGGGCTATCATTCCAAATCCTGTCCTTTTTTACCCTTAGTAAAACAAAGCACACTCACTAAATTTAGGGGAGTGTTTTAAACCCCCTGCCCCTGTCATTCTAACCCCGTCCCCCCTGTACTCCTAGTAATTTGTCAAAAAAAATTAAATAAATAAAAAAAAAAAGAAAAAAGAAACCTCCCAAACAGATATGGAAAATTGAAAAAAAAAAAATCCACAATTTTTGGCTCCTGCAGGAATTTGAACCCCGGGGCCCCCGTTGAAAGTAAAGGCAAAATGCCCCCATTTTTAATACCCAACTCTTTAAAATAAAAAAGGGGCCCTTTTTTTTGAATATAGTTTAGCACACTTTTAGGGGAAAGGCATGGTGATGTTAAAGCCCCGTTTGGTCACATGATATGCAGTTTTAAAAAAATCATAACAAAACCCCCTTTTTAAGGGACACTGAAAGCTGAAGCAGGACAAGGCAGGGAAAAAAATGCCTTTGGGCAAAACATGGGGTTGTAAGTAAGGTTTTCATTTTGTTTAAATTTTGGGGGAAATGCCTTTTGGGCATAAAAGTTTGTATCTTCTTTCCCCGTAAATTTTTGTACCCACCCCTTACCAAAAAACCCCGTTTTGATACGTTTGGTCTTTCTACTTTTTTATGTCATTTCCCTCCCCTACAAATGTGTTCCCGAAAATGATTTTGGGACTTCAGAAAATTTTGGGGCAGTGAATAAAATGGGAAAACAAATGGGACCCTTGAAGTTTTCCCTTTTGTTTTCTATTTTACATTCAATTTTGGGAAAAAATTTATTTTTGGACCGTGTTTCGATTTCATTGGGACGTAGTCTGGGCTGTACCCCAATTTTAAAAAAGTGGGGTTTTGCCCGCCTTTAATACTTCCCCGGGTTTTATTTGTCCAAAACCCCCCCCCCCCCCCCAATTTCCCCCCCCCAAACCCCAAAACATTTACCAAACCCCCTTTTCCCCATTTCCCACCCCAATTTTTAATAACCCTTTTTAAAACTAAAAAATAAATTCTATTCCCCAAAAGGCCCCCCCCCACCAATTCCCATCCCAAATCCACCCCAAAAATCCAAATAACCTTTTACCCCCTTATAAAATCCCCCCCCATTACCCCCAACCCCTTTCCCCTAACAATCCCCCCCCCAAAAAAAACCCCCCCCTTAATTCCTAAATAAAAAAAAATATTTAAAAAAATATAAACCCCCCCCCCAAATTTTTTTTACCCCCCCCAAACCATTTAAAAAATTAAATCTATTTTTTATTCCCTTAAAATCCCCCCCCACCCTTATTTTAAAAAAAAAAACCCCCTTTAAAACCAAATTTTCCCCAAAAAATTTCCCCCAATTTAAATTTTTAAACCCCTTATTTTAAAAAAATTTATCACCCCCCCAAAAATCCACCAAATTTTAATTTACCCCCCTTTAATTCCCCCCATAAAATAAACATTCCCTCCCCCCCCCCCAAATTTACCCCATAATTTAAACCCCCCCCACCCCAAAACCCTAAAAACCCCCAAACCCCATTTAAAAAATAAACCCCCCTTCCCTTATTTTATTTCCTCCCTTTACATTTCCTCATAAACCTTTAATTGGCACTTCAAAAATTTGGACATGATAAAATGGGATCAAATGGGACATTGAAAGTTCCTTCTGTTATCTATTTTACATTCTATTGGAAATATCATTTGTGGACCAGTGTTGCGATTCTCAGGCACTAGTCAGACTGTACCAACTAAAAGGGGTTACCTGCTGAATACTCCGTGTTTGATTTGGTCCTAAGCAGTCGCCTCAATTGTTCGAAAAACAAGATCATTTAGCAGGCCGTGTTTCCCAGCATGGGATCTCCTCACAGATGGTGTTAGTACAAGCTTTTCTGAAAACTTCATATTCTATTCTTAAGGCGTGCTGACCAATTCATCCCCAAGATCACTCCGAAAAGGTAAATAAAGTCTTTTGACATGTATAAATAAAAGACTAAAAAATGGATTCAGGTACGCGACAGAGAATAACAATTACCGACCTATCCTGAGATAATAATTATCATGTCTAAAGTTATTAGACAACACATGTATTTTGCACACTCGGAGTTCGGATTAAGATGCTATTTTCTTTCGTGGGGATTTTTCTTCCACTGTGATTTAAGAAAAAAAAATCCTTGGTAAAACGCATTGTGTCCAAATAGAAATTATCCATATCAATGGATATTCGGGGAGGTTGTGCTTTGTCATCAAAAATCTCACCAAAATAAATGTAATTTTAAATGCTCCATAAACTTTTTGACATCTACACCACGGAATACTCTACTTGGGATAGATTTCACACAGAAGCCATATAAACAAAGGCTTATGGGAAAAAGTGAAAAGCTCAACCGGTGTCATCTATTGGATGTAGTAATCCCCAAAACACAGTACTCAAAGACCTTGCAATGTAAAAGGGGTTGAAGCCCAAACCAGTTTAACATCTAAGGGAGGGATCCCAAACTGCGGCCTCCAGCGTTTGGGGAAAAAACAAATCCCCTCTGCATTTAAAATCTATAACAGTGGGAATGTGGGAGTTGTATTTCCCAACACTGGGGTGGCCGAGGTTAGGATGCCTGATCTAGAGACAGCTGTTTCAGGGTGTTTGCCCAACTTCAGTGCAGAATGAACTTGCGGCTGGGTGAAAGGTGAGTGTGGCTTAGAAGGGGTAATGTATCTCATTTTGGAGAATGATCATCATGTTGGTGTGTGAGGAATTAAATAACCTTTTCCACCCCACTGAGTACTTTGCAAAAACAAAGGGGTTTTAGGGAAAAACGAAGAGCTACCAGTGATCTATTGGATGTATAATCCCAAATTTACTTGACTCTAAAGCCTGCAATGTAAAAGGTTTGATGCCAAGCCAGTTTTGATCATCTATAGGCAGCTGTTTCAGGGTGTTTGCCCAACTTCAGTGTAGAGTAGAACTTGCTGGCTGGGTGAAAGGTGAGTGTGGCTTAGTAGAGGTAATGTATCTCATTGGGGGAGAATAACCCCAGTTGTGTGGGGGGAATTTAAATCACCTTTTCCACCTCACTGATATTTTGTTTCTTTTGGGGAAAAAGACGAAGAGCTCACCATTTCATCTTTGGATGTAGTAACCCTAAATTTACAGTACTCAAAAAGAGCCTTGCAATGTAAAATGGTTGAAGCCAGGCCCATTTTGATCATCAACAGACAGCTATTTTGGGTTTTTCCCCTTTGTGCAGGTAGAACTTCTGGCTGGTGAAAGGGAGTGGGGTTTAGAAGGGGGTAATGTATCTCATTGGGAAGAATGATCACCATTCTGGTGTGTGAAGAATTAAATAACCTTTTCCCCCCAAACTAGTTTTTTTGCATATAAACAAAGGCTTTTAGGAAAGAGCTGAAGAGCTCGTCAGTGTCATCTATTGGATGTAGTAATCCTCAATTCACATGTGATTCATAAGAGCCTTGCAATGTAAAAGGGTTGAAAAAAACATTTAGATAATTAAGAGCAGGCATCCTCAAACCCCGGCCCCCCCAGCTGTTGGGAAACACAAACTCCCACAGGCATTTATATAATCTATAACAGTGGGAATGATGGGAGTTGTAGTTTCCCAACAGCTGGAGGGCCGCAGTTTGAGGATGCCTGATCTAGAGACGGCTGTTTCGGGTGTTTGCCCAGTTTCAGTGCAGAGTAGAACTTGCTGGCTGGGTGAAAGGTGAGTGTGGCTTAGAAGGGGTAATGTACTCATTGGGGGAAAAAGATCCCCAGTTGGTGTGTGGGGATTTAAACACCTTTCCCCCCCACTGAGTATTTTGCATAAAAAAAAGGTTTTTAGGAAAAGAGCAAAAGAGTCGCAGTGTCACTATTGATGTAGTAACCTCATTCACATGTGATTCATAAGAGCCTTGCAATGTAAAAGGTTTGATGCCAAGCCAGTTTTGATCATCTATAGGCAGCTGTTTCAGGGTGTTTGTCCAACTTCAGTGCAGAGTAGAACTTGCTGGCTGGGTGAAAGGTGAGTGTGGCTTAGAAGGGTAATGTAACTCATTGGGGAAAATGATCCCCATGTTGGTGTGTGAGGAGTTAAATCCCCTTTTTTCCAACCACGGGTTTTTTTGATATAAAAAAAGGGGCTTTTGGGAAAAAAGCTAAAGGGCTCGTCGGGGCATCTATTGGATGTAGTAATCCTCAATTCACATGTGACTCATAAGAGCCTTGCAATGTAAAATGGTTTGAAGCCAGGCCCATTTAGATCATCAACAGACAGCTATTTTGGGGTGTTTGCCCAACTTCTGTGCAGAGTAGAACTTGCTGGCTGGGTGAAAGGTGAGTGTGGCTTAGTAGAGGTAATGTATCTCATTGGGGAGAATGATCACCATGTTGGTGTGTGAGGAATTAAATCACCTTTTCCACCCCACTGAGTACTTTGCATATAAACAAAGGCTTTTAGGAAAGAGCTGAAGAGCTCGTCAGTGTCATCTATTGGATGTAGTAATCCTCAATTACTATTCTGCACTGAAGAGAGGCAAATACCCCAAAACAACTGTCTAGAGATGAACTTTACTGGCTTGGCTTCAATCCCTTTTACATTGCAAGACTCTTCTGAGTCACATGTGAATAAAGGTTTACTACATTCAATAGATGACACTGCAGGCTCTTCAGCTCTTTCCCATAAGTCTTTGTGTATATGCAAAATATTCAGTGAGGTGGAATAGGTGATTTAAACACATCGACATGGTACACAGAAACTATGTCCGGTTCAAATGGGGCTAATTCTTGTCTAAAAACTATGGTATATAAAAATGGATATCCACAGCAGCTATGTCTTGAATTCTCAAAATGGATTTTTTTTTTTAAATCTGTAATGATTTTTTTTGACTGAACAATCCATTGTGAGAACATAGCTCCTGTGGGGCAGGGAGGGCACCTTCTTCATGCCCAATGCAGCCCTCCATCCTTGGTCCCTGAAGTTTAGCATTATAGCAGCCAGATACCAGGTACAATCATGCAACCAACAGCTATCTCCTCTCACCCAGTATCGTACATGTTGTATGGGAAAGTTTGGTGCCTGAGGGCAGCATTATCTTAACCTACCTCTCGTCTTTTACCTGTTTAGTGGTCACCTTGCTGGGACACAAATAAAATGGTCGGCCTACAAAATTATTTACGAAGATATCAATCTTTTTTCTGGTCTGTAGTAAATCTTCCGGTCGCCTCTCACATTTTTTATGAATAGCAATTAGATTTCACAAATTAGGAATTTCCTCATAGAAGGGCTACAGATAAAACATGACCGCTGGTCCAGAAAGTCAAAGAGTTCAGAGAAAAAGTGGACTGCACCAAGATAAAGAAAAAGAATTTGTGAAAATGTGATAGAACGGCTCCATCCTCACCAAGAAAAGAACAAGAGCTCAACTTTTCTCCTCTATCATGTTACACTATACATCATAGAGCTCAGCTTCTCTCCTCTATCATATAACCCTATTTATCACAGAGCTCAGCTCCTCTCCTCTATCATATAACCCTATATACCAGAGCTTAGCTTCTCCCCTCTATCATATAACCCTATTATCACTGAGCTCAGCTTCTCTCCTCTATCATAAAACCCTATATTCTCAGAGCTCAGCTCCCCCTCCCCCTATCAATATAACCCATATATCACTGAGCTCAGCTTCTCTCCTCTATCATATAACCCAATGTATCATAGAGCTCAGCTTCTCTACTCTATTATATAACCCTATATATCATGGTGCTCAGCTTCTCTCCTCCATCATAAAACCATATTTATCTGAGTTTTGCTTCTCTCCCTCTATCATATAACCCCAAAGTATCACAGAGCTCGCTTCTCTCCTTATCATATAACCCTATTTACAGAGCTCA
>JAODAL010025330.1:0-58830 GCA_025379985.1 Phyllomedusa bahiana
TTTAAGGGTCATGCTGCGTTCCAGGACAGGATAGTCCAATGTCCGTTCAAGTAAAAATGATGGTTCAAATCATACTGCCTTCTGAAACTTTTTAATTTGTGGGTCATGCAGGTTTAAGGGTCATGCTGTAGTACAGGACAGGGATAGTGAATATTATGTGAGTTTTTTTCTGTTACTCTTGTTGCCTAATTGTGTTGCCTAAGATGTAGCACGTATCCATTTTACTTTTGTGGATATTAATTCCAGCTTCTCCAGCCCTGTTTGGGTGTAAGAATGAAGGTGTTGTTTCTCTCCCATAGACTTTAATGGTCATCGGCGATAATCTATTATCGACTATCGGATATCGGCATGATAATTGCCGATATCGACTATCGATCCGATGACGATAGTTGACGCAATCGCTCATCACTATTTAAAAGTCTTCACAAATGGTACTCTACTGTGTCTAACACTTGCTGGAGATGTAACTCGGAGGTTAGGACCATGACCCATATTTGGTGGGGCTGCTCGATTTTGCAGAACTTCTGGGAAAAGGTCCTTTAGGCTATCCTTAAAGGGGTTGTCTCAGTACATTGATTCATCTTACCTCAGTCCTGTTTTCTTGGTTTCACTTGAATTCAGGGGCATATTTACTGGCTTCTACGAGGCTGCAGTAGAAGCCAGGTCTGTAGCTATAGCAACCAGTGCTGGCAGTCTATCATGATCAAACAGGTCTGTAGCTATAGCGACCAGAGTAGCTGATGCAGCCCATAGAAGAGGGGATATCTCAGAATAGGTAGGACACTGTTAATGGACATACATTGCAAAGTGACTTGTTTTTGCAAGATCTTTAACATAAAAAGCAATCCTTGTAGTGAGACAACCCCTTTAATTGCACAGGGGCATCAGTTCCTGATACTCTGGAAGCTACACTTTTATTTACGTCACAATACACGCAATACAAAAAAAATCCATAATAAAGGCAGACAAAACCGGACAAAACCGTGATTCCGCATCATTGGTGCCAGACTATCCTTCCTTCCATAATGGAATGGGTGGATGAGGTTGCGTCTATCAATCACATGGAGAAGTTAATTGCACCTCTCCCCTGAAGATGCAACAAAAGTTTCACAGATTTGGAGTCCATGCCTCTCCCTTCCAGATTTGAACACATACGTCTATTTCTTTGCACACATGGATCAGCACTCCGTCCCATTTGGCCCTCATCTGTGTGGCTTTTGCTGCGGCGGTGGCTGCATGCAGTGCTGTACCCATTTAGAGTAGGGAACCACTTTATAGAGGTCACCATGAAGTGGCAAGTTGGCCTATACGTTTTGATCAAAAAGTATACTAAGAACCTCCTGTTCATTTTTGTAAAGTTTTGCTGAGAAGCTGTACCTCTAAAGCTGCAACTTTCTTGGTCGTCACCAGGAAGTTGTATAATAACAACTCTGAGGAAAAATGTAACCAGGTTATGAGTAAGGAGGTTTTTCCTCCGAAACACATCAGCATGTCTACAGTTTAGTGAACCTTGTTCTGCTCCCTCGGATCTTCCACTGTTATGAGCATACTTTGAATTTTATTATTCTGCTAATATATTGATGTTTTAACTGGATTTTTTCTATGGAGGTGAAACTGGTTCTTTCGTACTTTTGAATTGCCTGTGTTCCACAGTGGAAGTGTCTCCTCCTTCAGAAGACTCTACCCAGAGGAGGAATCAATACTATTTTTCACTATAGGTGGGACCCATAGTGCATCATGGTGCACGACTGAGTTTTTTCATGGCACATCTGACCAAAGTCCACTCAAAAATCAGTTCCACCCTCCCTTTCCAGAGGGTTTTTTGCCAGCCGTGCAGTACAGTACATGGCGGGTAATATGTTGTAAAATTATAGCACTCGATGAGTGCTATGATTTTACCATATTAGCAGACCTGCAAATACACTGCGTGAACATATCCTAAGGTTATGTCTACATGGCAGGGTTTTCAGTCACATTTTAACATGGTTTTTGGATTTGAAAACTTTCAAAATCCGTCTGTAAGTCCATCACCATAGACCCTCAATAGAAAATACGAGCTTGAATTGCCTGAGGTCAGATTTCAAATCTGAAAAAATGTTAAAAACCCATAACATATGCATTTTTCCACTGGAAAATGTACTGTTTAATGTCAATGGGCTGGCTGAATCCGAAAAACTGACCGCAAAACCCACACCAAGAAACGAAACTAATTGTAAAATGCCATTGAACTCTGTTATAGAATGTGGCCACCATTTTACAGTCACTGTGTGAACACAGCCTTAAAGCTATTTAGAATTGGGCTGTCAGCGCCAATGTTTATACGTGTTGCCCTTAAAGTCTGCACTACTGAAAGAAGGCAAAATTTTGACTGTTACTGGGTGACCTATACCATAGCAAAAATAAATTATCCAATTTTACATAGCGACTTTTTGATATTATTTAACAACCAGAAACCTAGAAAAATAATTCATAATAACTAGCAGGTGAGAACGATCTGACAATTGGCATATAACACTTAGGCTATATCTACACTACATTGGACAAAAAACGACCTGAAAACGAATTATTAAAAACGTTCATGAAACTGAGTTTTCTGTCCACTGCCTGTCAAAAGCAGCTGAAAAAACGTCCGTTTTTTGGTGCGTTTTTCGGAGCGTTTTTTGGAGCGTTTTTTGAAGCGTTTTTTTGAAGCGTCTTTGCTCTGCTTTTTAATGTATGCACAATTTAAGCCACTGGATGTAAGCTACACCCTACAGGTGGAGTTAGCATGTTAAGTAGTCACTTCCTTTAGATCACTGTAGCCATTGTGAGCACATTGTCCTTTGTGTGCTGCTGCTGCGTGCTACTGCTTTATTAAATTTTGCACCAGATTCTTGCACCAAAATCCACAAAAACCCACATTATCTTTCCATACAGCAAAATAACTGTATTAGCATCAAAATCTGTAAAGAAAAGGATTTTAGCGCCAAACTCCCAATAAACGCATTATTGCGCCAAATTCCGTAAAAAATAAATATTTTTAGTGTCAGAAGCGAGAACAGTTTATTAGCGCCAAAATCAGTAAAAAAAATTATTTTAGTGTCAAAAAAACTGATTTTTGCGCCAAAATCCGTAAAAAACTTATTTTGGCGTCAGAAGCGAGATTACGTTAGTAGCGGCAAAATCAGTAAAAAAAAAATAATTTTAGTGTCAAAAAACGTAAAACAACGTATTTTTGCGCCAAAATCCGTAAAAAAAACGTATTTTTAGCGTCAGAGGCGAGATAACGTTATTGGCGCTAAAATCTGAAAAAAAAATTTTTAGTCCAAAAAACGAAAAAACGATTTTGCGCCAAAATGTAAAAACTTATTTTGTGGCTCGAGCGAGATAACGTATTAGCGCCAAAATCGTAAAAAAAACATATTTTGTGCAAAACGTATTTTTGCGCCAAAATCCGTAAAAAAACGTATTTTTAGCGTCAGAGGCGAGATAACGTTATTGGGCAAAATCGTAAAAAAAATTCTTTAGTGCCAAAAACTAAAAAAAACATTTTTGTCGCCAAAATGCGTAAAAAACGATTTGGCGTCAAAGCGAGTTAACATGATTAGCGCCAAAATCTGTAAAAAAAAAATATTTTAGTGTCAAACGTAAAAAAGCGTATTTTTGCGGCAAAATCCGTAAAAAAAGTATTTTTAGCGTCAGAGGCGAGATAACGTTATTGGCGCTAAAATCTGTAAAAAAAATTATTTTAGTGTAAAAAACAACTTATTTTTGCGCCAAAATCCGTAAAAAAAAAACGTATTTTTGGCGTCAGAGGCGACATAAGAAACGGTATTGGCGCTAAAAATCTGTAAAAAAAAATTATTTTAGTGCCAAAAAACGTAAAAAGACGGATGCTTGCGCCAAAATGCATAAAAAATGTATTTTTTGCGTCAGACACGAGATAACGTTATTAGCGGCAAAATCAGTAAAAAAAATTATTTTAGTGTCAAAAAACGTAAAAAACTTATTTTTGCGGCAAAATCAGTAAAAAAACTTATTTTTAGCGTCAGAGGCGAGATAACGTTATTGGCACTAAAATCTGTAAAAAAAAATTATTTTAGTGTCAAAAAACGTAAAAAAAAAAACGTATTTTTGCGCCAACATACCTAAAAAAAATTTATTTTTTGCGTCAGAAGCGAGATAAAGTTATTGGCGCTAAAATATGTAAAAAAAATTATTTTAGTGCCAAAAAACGTAAAAAAACGGATTCTTGCGCCAAAATGCAAAAAAAACGTATTTTTGACGTCAGACGTGACATAACGTTATTAGTGCCAAAATTAGTTAAAAAAAATTATTCTCGTGTCAAAAAACGTAAAAAAAACGTATTTTTGCGCCAAAATCCGAAAAAACCTTATTTTTGGCGTCAGAGGCGAGATTACATTATTGGCGCCAAAATCAGTAAAAAAAATTATTTTAATGTCAAAAAACGTAAAAAAACGTATTTTTGCGCCAAAATCCGTAAAAAACGTATTTTTGGGCGTCAGAAGCGAGATAACGTTATTAGCGGCAAAATCTGTAAAAAAATTATTTTAGTGCCAAAAAACGTAAAAAAACGGATTTTTAGCGTCAGAGGCGAGATAACGTTATTGGTGCTAAAATCTGTAAAAAAAAATTATTTTAGTGCCAAATAACGTAAAAAAACGGATTTTTGCGCCAAAATGCGTAAAAAAACGTATTTTGGCGTCAGAAGCGAGATAACATTATTAGCGCCAAAATCAGTAAAAAAAATTATTTTAGTGTCAAACGTAAAAAAGCGTATTTTTGCGGCAAAATCCGTAAAAAAAAACTTATTTTTAGCGTCAGAGGCGAGATAACGTTATTGCCGCTAAATCTGTAAAAACAAATTATTTTAGTGCCAAAAAACGTAAAAAAAAACGTATTTTTGCGCCAAAATCCGAAAAAAACTTATTTTTGGCGTCAGAGGCGATATTACATTATTGGCGCCAAAATCAGTAAAAAAAATAATTTTAATGTCAAAAAAACGTAAAAAAACGTATTTTTGCGCCAAAATCCGTAAAAAAACGTATTTTTTGGGCGTTCAGAAGCGAGAAACTTATTAGCGGCAAAATCTGTAAAAAAATTATTTTAGTGCCAAAAAACGTAAAAAAACGGATTTTTGCGCCAAAATGCGTAAAAATACTTATTTTTGGTGTCAGACACAAGATAACGTTATTAGCACCAAAATTAGTTAAAAAAATTATTTTAGTGTCAAAAAACGTAAAAAAACGTATTTTTGCGCCAAAATCCGAAAAAAACGTATTCTGACGCCAAAATCCGTAAAAAACCGTATTTTCATCATCAGTAACAAGATAAACTTTATTAGCACCAAAATATGTTTAGAAAAGGAGTTTAGCATCAAAATCTGAAAAAAAAAACAGATTCTGACGCCAAATCTGTAAATAACGTATTTTTAATGCGAAAAAAATATGAATTGCGCAAAAATCGTTAGCGACCAAAGCCATGATCATTTGATTACAAAAGGTACAAAAAAAGGACTCATCAGACACTAGTATGCAGATTGATAATGAATAACCTTTGTTACACCCACTATAGGTGGGACTTGGGTCTCCTGGAGGGTTTTCATTGAAAATCGCGGAAAAACGCTGCGAAAACGCACCAAAAAACCGCCAAAAGACGTCCGCCGCTTTACATAGATTCCTGTAGTAAATTTTCTGCCCTGTTCTGCCGTTTATTAGAGCATGTTGCAAAATACGACCAGTGAAAAAAAACGAGCAGACATTAGAGTCTATGGGAGATGGTTACAGTCGTTTTTCTAGCGTTTTTAGAAAACGAATAACGCTGAAAAAACTGACATTTTTCTGCGCAGTGTAGACAGAGCCTTACAACAGTCCATAAACTTCAAGGCAGGAAGTCTATATCTGGACTACTCAGCGTTTAATTCAAGGGAGAGGGTTTGAAGAATGTTTATTAACCCGTTAAAGACACAGCCAGTTTTGACCATTTTTTGTGTCACTTTATGTGAGAATAACTTTTTGATAATTTTACCAATCTCTGTGATTCAGAGAATGTTTTCTCATGACACATTGTGCTTTAAGTTGATTATACATTTTAATCCATGCAATCTTGGTTTATTTGGGAAAAATATCAAAATGTTGTGAAAATTTTGAAAAATTTGCTATTTTCAAAGTTCAAAAATTTCTATGTGAAAGACATATAGTTATTCCACACAACATAGTTTGTAATTAGCAACTACCATTTGTCTACTGTAGGTTGGCATTATTTTTAAATGTCGTTCTTTTTTTCCGACATTAGGGGGCTTAGAAATTTAGTAGTCATTTTTCACATTTTCAAGAAAATTTGCAACATAGACTTCTTTTTGGACCAGTCTAATTCTGAAGTGGCTTTGAGGGGCCTGCATGTTAGATACTCCTATAAATGACTTCATCTAAGAAACGACACTCATTAAAGTATTTAAAACAGCATTTAGGAAGTGTATTACCCCATTAGGTTTTTCACAGAAATTAAGACAAAGTGGAGGTGAAATTTTACTGTTTATGCAGATTTTCAATTTGTATCTATTATTCACTGGAACACAGTAAGTGTGACGGGGGGAAGGCAACTCAACATTGATTCCCCCAATTTTGACATTTTTAAAGATATCCTATAGGTGGACCTATTACGCTATTTGACTCAACCATAAGCCTAAAAAATGAGGAGCATATATCGAACTTTGGGGTCTCATTTTTATTACAATATTCTTTAGGCACCATAACAGGTTTGCAAACACTTGAAGGTGCTAAAACTTAATAACCACCCCTAAAAATACCCCATTTTGTAAACTACGCACCTTAAAGAATATATTCATGGGTGTAGTGAGTATATAAACCCCACAGCTGTTTCACAAATTTAGCTGAAATTGTTTCATTTTTACAAGGAATCCTAGAAAAAAAAGCACCTCAAAATTTGTTACGCAATTTCTTTCAAGTTTGCCAATACCATACATGTACTGTAGATGTAAACTGTTGTTTGGGCACATGGCAGGGCATACAAGGGGGGGAGTGTTGCTTTTGGAATGCAGATTTTATTGGGTGCCACATCGCATTTGCAAAGTCCCCAAAGTACCAGAACAGGTGAAACCTTCCAGAAATCCCCCCATTTTGGATTCAACAACCCTTAGGAACTAGGGGTGTATTGTGCATTGTCGGTGCACAGGTGTTCCATAGTTTTTTTTAGTATTGGGCCATGAAAATATGGGGGAAAAAGTACAGTTTCATCATTATTTTTTGGGCTTGATTTTTATAGCGTTTGCCTTGTGGTATGAAAGGCGTTACAATGTTACAATGTAACGTTACAATGTTACAATGTTAACGTTACAATGTGGATTGGCACAATCAAAATTATATAAATTTTGCATCTTTTTTTATGTTTTATTACTTTTACTCATTAGAAATTTGTTTATTAAAATTGATTAAGGGCTTATTTTTTGCAGAGTGAGTTGATGTTTTTATTGTTATTATGGGGTTCATGTAACTCTTTGATGGCTTTTGTTAAACTTTTTGTGAGACGTTTTGAACAAAATATAGCAATCCTAGTAGTGTTTTTTATTTTTATATTTTACAGTGGTCACTGCGGTATAAATGACATGCCAGCTTTACTCAGCAGGTCGATACGATTACAGTGATACCCAATTTGTATATTTTTTTTTGTCTTACTGTTTTTACACAATAAAAACACTTTTATTCAAAAAAGAAAACACATTTGTACATCACCATAGTCAGAGAGCCATAACTTTTTTATTTTTCTTTATACAGAGCTGTGTATAGGCTTGTTTTTTGCAGGATGAGTTGACATTTTTATTGGTATAATTTGTGAGTGGACAAAGCTTTTTCATCGCTTTTAAATCCGTTTTTTGGAAGCCTGGGTGAAGAAAATACTGCAATTTTAGTAGAGCTTTTTATTTTTATTTTTAACAGCGCTCACCATGCAGTATGCATGACAAATTAAGTTTACTCTGTCGGTTGATACAATTACAGTGATACCCAATTCATATAGCTTTTTATATGCAGAAGCACTTTAAAAAAATGTTTTTATTATGTAAAGCAATATTTATACATCACTATTGTCTGATATCCATAACTTTTTTATTTTTCTGTTTACTGAGCTGTCAGGACTTTTTTGAGGGATGAACTGATGTTTTCATTGGTACCACTTTCATATTTATATGACTTTTTTTTTCCATTTTATGTGCTGCGGGATAAACAAAAATCTGAAGATCACTGATACAAAGGAGAGCAGTACACAGCATTGCTGCTGTGTACTGATATCCATGGAAGCTGTCACTCACCATGCCCACAGGTCACGTCCTGGCATTGTGACATCACAGGCAGCCTGAGAGTCTTTTTCACATCCCTGGCTGTCAGCTAAGCCACTGGCAGCAGCGATTATGTCGCAACTGTTGCGATGGAGACAGAGGGAGCCCCCTCCCTCTTTCTTTTCCTTAGCTGTCATGATCACGATTGATCATGGCAGCTAAAGGGTTGATTGCCCCCATTCCCGGAGTAATCTCCATTCGGGACGATACTGTAAAATGTCAGCTGTAATGTATAGCTGATTTCCTGCACCGATCATGTGAACTCTGTTTTAGAGTTTGCACGATCCCTTGGATGCAAACTTATGTCCATTTGCTTAACCACTACACGACTTGGTCATAAGCTTGTGTCCAATGTCATGAAGGGTTTAATGGGACACTATCATCAAAACTTTTCTTTTCACATATCAAGACACAATATGTGTCTATTATGTGGAATTTTCTTATGTAATTGGATGGTTGGTTTTTTATTTCATTTTTTATGAGTACATCCCAGGGCCGCTAAGGGGCTTTGCAGGGGGATCGCTCCGCGACCCCTCCCCCCCCCCCCCGCACAGCCACAGGGTGTTAGCGGCAAATCGCCGCTAACACCCGGCAGTAACAGCGCCGGTGGGTGGCTCCGCCCGCTGGCGCTGTTTTACCCATCAGACATCGCGGCAAAGATGGCCGCGGCGTCTGTATGAACGCCGATTGGTGCGCAGTCATCGGCACCGGCACAGCTATGCTGCGCCAATCCGACGACCTGGCATGGTGGTGGGGAGCCTTGTGAAGGCTCCCGTCACTTACCCTGGCCGGTTTGCCCCACTTCCGCCCGCAGACAGGAAGTGGGGAAACCGCCATCTTTGTACACCCTAATGCATTGCATAGGCAATGCATTAGGTTGTATTAACAATCACGCCCCGTAGTGGTCAAGCACCATAGGGGGACTAAATGTTACAGTAAAAAAAAAAAAAATAATAATAAAGTTTTAAAGTACAAAAAAAAAAGTATTAAAAGTTCAAATCACCCCCCTTTTCCCATTTTACAAATAAAATCATTAAAATAATAAAATAGTCAAACATATTTGGTATTGCCGCGTCCGAAAAAGTCTGATCTATAAAAATATAACATCATTTATCCCGTACGCTTAACACCATAGAAGAAAAAAAATTCCAAATTTTTTACGGTACCAAAACATAACGGAAACCCTACATGTTTGGTATTGCCGGATGTGTAACAACCTGTAGAAGACAGATAACACATTATATTTACCGTAGATTGAACGCCGTAAACGCAAATCACCCAGAAACATGGCGAAAATAAGTTTTTTTTCACAATTTGTCCCACTTGGAATTTTTTTGCGGTTTCCCAGTATATTCTATAGTATAGTGAATAACCATTCACCATTAGAAAGTACATCTTGTCCCGCAAAATAAAAGCCCTCATTTATCTATGTAGGTGGAAAAATAAAAAAAGTTATGGCTTTCAGAAGGTGAGGAAGGAAAATCGAACGTGTCACAAAAAAAAAAAAAAACGGGTCCTGTAGGGGTGACAGTTACCCTACATTACCCTCTGACTTCCTGATGGTCCTTCTTTCTGATTGGCTCTGGTCTGAGAAATATAGATTTTATCAACAATAACCTGAAAAGTGTGAAGAAACACCCCTCTTCCCAGTGTGGAAAAAGATTAAACTCTTTTCCTTTAATATATTGCTGGTGGTCTAGTATAATCTTATCTATCATTGTAGAAAGAACAATATAACAATCATTATATCATAACCTACTATTTTTAAGTAAAATTAGATTAGTTTCCCTGCCATACAAAAGTTCTCTCTCACAGCTAGAGAAGGACAATATTTTATATGTAATTTTTAATTGCATTGGACTGCTGAAATAAAAATAATGGCAAAATTTCCCCCAAAAAATTGTTTTCAAGGAACATTTTTTTTTTTTTTTTTAAAACTCCTTTCTTAGAGTGGTGTCCCTTTCAAGATTAAAAAGGTGTTTTGTAATCACTAACTAATGTAAATTGCTGACCAAAAAGGTAAAATAAAGATGAGAAAATTTGTCAATAGCAGCATTCTGTTTCTGTTAAAGGCCTTACTTGAACAGAGGATTGAAAGCAGAGAACATTCAATATATTCTGGGGCTGGCTGGCAGGCAGATTTTTTAGCACTTATTTTGAGGGCTAATATACTATTTTTATAAAAATGTAGCCAAAAAAGTTTAATGACTTTTATTTGAACTTTCATTTTGATGGATTTAAAGTTTAAAATTCCCGATTCAGGGATCTTTTAAATACTTGCTCTGTGGGGATTCAAGTTCCCTTTAAAGGGTTGGGCTAAATTTTAAAGAATCCCAATCATTGACACGAGGTTTTCCTTATTTTTCCTGAAAAAAACGGATAACATTCTGAAATATTTTTGCAGCTCATGAATTGGGGGAAACCCAAGTCTTTTTGGATTTCACAAGAAAAATAAGTGAAAAAAATAACTGGGGGTTTTTTAAAAATCAAATTTGTTTTCAATTTTATTTTTTTTTCCAAATAATTTAAATCTATAAAAAATTGTATCAGTAGTAGGTGTTGAGCACCTTTATTTTTGAATAGCTAAACCCTGTTTAACCCACACTTTTCACGAAATTTCTAAATTTTCCCCAAGGCTATTTAAATTAGGGGGAAAGGAACGGGTTAGCAAGATAAAGGGAATTTGGGGATCTTCAAGTTAATGATAACATCAGATGCTCAAAGGGTTTATGTTCCCCAACATTGCAAAATTTTAATACATGAAACTAAAAACACATTTAAAGGGGTTTCCAAAAAGGGCTAATACAGCCCAAACATTTTCCCCTACCCCTTCCCCCAAAAATCATTTTCCCCTATTTTTCTGCTTATCAAAAGGGCCTTTTTTAAAAATTTTTGTTTGGGGGAGTCAATATTGCCTTGATGGCATATTTTGTCCCTATCTCATTTTATACTAGTCCCTTGGGGAATCAGTAAATGGATTAATTTTATTAAATTGGGGCTAATCTACATTCTAAAACACAGTAAAAATTTGAAATCATGAAAAAAAGTAAAAATCCCCAGAAAGAAATCTGTGCCCTTTTAGATTTCTCCCGGGCATTTAGAAGGCTTTTTCTTTTTGGGGGAAAAAAAATATTTTTGAGGGGGAACTAGTCTAAATTTTTGAAATTCAAAAGTTTCGGACATTGACCATGATGTACCTGTGTGTCAAAACTGATTGTTGCATACGTTGATCAATGTGCAATTTTTACATACTGTAAGTCTTTTAGCTTAACCAAATACGATAACTTTTTGGGGAAATGAGAGAGGGGGAGAATTTCTAAAAATTAGTTTCCCGGGGACTTCGCCGAATTTTCCCGGGGCCAAAATTGGTTTTGGTCCAAAATTGCTTCGGGAAACGAATCGCTTTAAAAAAACGGGATTTCCGGGCTGACCACAGAGCCGTAGGGTGCGTAAACTTGTGCCATGCAAAAAAATAGGGAAAGGGGGAGTTTGGGGTTTGGGTTTCTTCATAAAATTTTTTGTTTTTTTAGTTATGACACGCATAAGACTGCCGCCGCCTTGGGAATCCCTTCATATAAAATTCCCGGGGCACTTAAGAGCGCAAAACTGACCAAAAAACTGAAGGGGGAAATTTGTAGCCTGATAGTCAGGGGCAACGACACTGTAAAAAAACAAGTTTGGGCTCCCGGTGGCAACATCCAGAGTGTGGGGGTGGGGGCAGAGCCCCCAGCAGGGATGAGGTAAAAAATTGGCACAATGGGCATTCTGGAAGGGGCAAAAAACAGGAGTAAGCCCACAGGGGAAAAATTACACAGGGGGGGAAAGGGCCGGGGAGGGAGCCAAAAGCACCCGCATGGGTCAGACAGTGGCCAATTTATATTCTGGGGTGGCAAAAACGGAGAGGCCCCAGAGGGGCACAAAAGGGAAAAGTGGGGGAGGGGACGGGGAGCAGCCAAAGCACGCATTTAGGTCAGGGCCCGTGGCACAAAGGGCATCTGGGGTGGCAAAAAAAAAAAGGGAGTAGGCCAAAGAGTGGCAAATGACACAGTGTGGAGGGCACGGCAGCAGCCACAGCAGCAGAAAGAAAGGGAGACCCGTGGGTACAAAGACGAGTGGTGAGGTCAGGGGCACAGCCCCAACAGCAGCACAAAGAGGTCAGGGGGGCAAAAATGAAAGAGGTGTAGGGGGCACGGGCACAAACCACAGCAGCACAGAGGCAGGGGGTAGCAGAAAAACATTTTGGAGGTGGCCCAAAAAAGGAAATTTGGGCCCCAGATTTGGGACAATACAAAAAGTGGAGGGGCCGGGACGGGATATGGGGTCAAGGTGGGCACAGTGAACAGTTTGGAAGGGGCACCGGCAGCCCGCCAAACAGCAGCCCTGAGGTCAGACATGGACAAATGACAGAGTGTTTTAAAGGGGACGCAGGGAGCCACAGCAAACAGATGAGGGGCGGACAGTGGCAAAATGACAGAGTTGTTGGGAGGTTACGGCACGGGCCCCAGCAACCGCATGAGGGCAAACAGTGGCACAAATACTTTTTTTGGGGGGTACAAAAAAAGTAGTAGGCCCCGAGAGTGGGGAAAAAAGAAAAGAGGTGGAGGGGACGGGGGGAGCCCCAAAAGCATGATGTCCCTGAGTGGCAAAAATGACAGGATGTGGAGGGGACCGCCCGCACAACAAAAAGCAGCAAAAAGCATGAGGTCAAAAGAGGGCACAAGACAAAGTGTGGATGTCACGGGGACCAGCAAAAAGGGGAGCAGCAGCAAAGAGGTCATAGAGTGCACAATGACAGCATGGGGAAAGGTTTGGGGGGCAATACCAGTCCCCGAAAGGAAGAGGTGGTAGGAAAAATGGGGAAACCCCGGGGCAGCCGAAGAATTTGGGTCAGGGGGGGGGGGGGTGGCTTTTAAAAAATGGCCCCGAGGCAGGTTTTTTTGAACCCCGAATCATTTTTTCACAGGTTTTGGGGGGAGGCGTCCCGGGTGATGTATCTGGGCGCCTTTAAACATTGGTGTATGGGGAAAACCCGGCCCAACCACGGCCCCGAAATTTATCCTTTACCAAGGTCAGTTTCCCCATTTCCGTGGTTTAAGCGGGGGTTTTCCTTGGGGAAAACGATGGCCCCCCCTCGCACTTAAAAACCCGCTCTGATGCCAAAACTACTGGCCCCCAGGACATTCCCCCCACTGCAAAATCACAAGTTGCGGCCCCACCCCCAGTTTGGCTGCCCAGTATTTCCCGCAATCTTCTAAAGGGGTGGCAGGAAATTTCCCGTCCAAGAGGGCCCACCACCAGTTGGTTCAGGGACTGCTCCAGGTCCTGCTGCTGTTTCTGCTGGCCTGCCCTCCCACAGGCGGGTTTAAGGAAAACTCTCATCAGTGCTCCAGGGCTTAGGTTGCTGCTGATGGAGCTGGGCCTTTCTCCTACCCCCACCTTCCCCCCCCAGCCCCCGGCAAATAGTACCGTGAGCGCTGAAGAACCCCCGTTCAGCCCCCTCAGAGGGGGGACGATGCCACACATAGGCAATGGCCAACTGACTCGGAGGATATCCTATTAGTATTTGATTGTGTCCTCCCTCTCAGCAGCTAGGAAAAAGGCTCCATTTTGGCCAGTATCGAGGGTCCAATAGGGTGGAGAGCCAGAAGTCATCCCTCTGCCGGATGGTGACTATTCGGCTGTCACTAGCCTGGCAAATCAGCATGCTGCGGGCTATCTGCACAAGTGACTCCGAGGGGCTTCCTGCCTCCATCTCCACTGTATACTGCCACGGTTCTTGTGGGTCATCTGCCTCGTCTTCCTCATCTCCATCTATCTCCTCCAGCTGCTCCTGCTCCTCCTCTCTTGTCACCTGGGTAGAAAATCCACTCATTTCACCAGACAATGCTTCTGCTCCAATGTCCTCCTCCTCCTCCTCCTTCTCCAGTTCAGTCCCCACCGGACTCATGTGGCCGCGAGATGTTGTCACCACGTCTCCAGTCCCCTGCCCAGACAGATTTTTCAGCATCTGTTCCAGGACATGAAGCAGTGGAATGACGTTATTCATCCCGTAGTCCTGGCAACTGACAAATAACGTCGCCTCCTCGAATGGCCTCAGCAAACGGCAGGTGTCACGCATGAGCTGCCACTGGCTGACATCAAAGTTACACAGGGGAGTACTCCTGTCCGCCTGGATCATCAAAAATCGTTAATGGCCTTTCTCTGTTCATACAGTCGGTCCAACATGTGCAGGCTGGAATTCCAACGGGTGGAAATATCGCATATCACACTGTGTTGGGGGAGGCCATTCTGCCGCTGCAACTCGAGGAAGGTGTTCCTGGCTATGTAGGAATGGATGAAGTGCATGCACAGTTTCCTGGCCATTTTCAGAAACTTATGAAGATCGGTGGAAGACTTTAGGAACCTTTTCACAACCAGATTGAAAAAGTGTACAATGCAGGGCGCATGGACCATCCCTCCTCGGTGCAGCGCGGACACCATGTTCCTTCCATTGTCCCTCACCATGGTTCCAATTTGCATTTGGGCGGGGGGAAACCCAACATATCGATTTCTTGCTGCATGATGCGGAGCAGTTCCTCCTCTGTGTGACTTCGTTTGCCGAGGCAAGCCACGTGTAGAACTGCGTGACACCGCTGTGCCCTACACATGTGGTATGATGGAGCAGTACTTGTGGTGGCTGAGATGGTGGTGGTGGTGGAGGAGGAGGAGGCGGACATTGGCGCAGGAGCCGCAGTTTGACATCGTGGAGGAGAAAGCTGCGTCTCATGTCCAAGTTGTTGGTGTGCCTGGGCAGGAAGCACATTCACCCAGTGGGCCGTAAAGGACATGTACTGGCCCTGACCATAGTTACAGCTCCAGACATCCGCGCTACCGTGCACCTTGGAAAGAACCGATAAGCTCAAGGACTGGCCCACCTTCTGTTCTACATATTTATTAAGTGCTGGTTCTGCCTTTTTGGAAAATAAATTACGGCTTGGAACTCTCCTCTGGTGTCTTAGCAAAGAACTGCCACACCGCCGAGTATCGGATTTTACCGCCAACGCTCCGCACTTAGTGACTACTGCCGCCGTGCCCTCGCTGAGCCCCTGTGCCGCTACTTTCTTGGACCTGCGAAGCGGGTTTTCTACCCCGTGGCCGCTTAGATCCCAACCTCACACTGCTTCTATCCTGCTGACTCACGGCCACACAACCCACTTGCTGGCTGCGCCGCTGCCTGACGCGCAAGCTGACACCCTCTTCTCCTGACAATGATGAAGCCCTTGCTTCACCCGGCTCCAAGTGTGGTCGGCTAATCATCATCGATTTGTTTTTTATCGTCACTGCGTCTTCATGACCGGTCTTGATATGCAGAGGCTGACCCCTCACAACATGACCTCCCATGCCACTCTCCACATCTATAGTTTGCCGCCTACTGCAAGAAGCAGGGGATATTGGCCCCATTTCTTCGCTGCAAGTAGCTGCTGATTCCCTCTTCAAATTGTTCATCCTCGCTATATAGTGGCCCCCCGCCGAGCCCAGACCACATTAGTAGATAGCTGGCTGAGGGAACCGGATGGGACAGAGGCGGGTGGAGGACAGGTGAGGGCCGCTGACCCGCTTTTGGGCCATGTTAACTAAGGGATGTGTCTGACGTTCCCACCTACTCTTGGCTGGGGTTGTCAGATGTCATCTGGGAGGAAGTGGATAAACCTAGTCAACCACTCAAGAACCAGTGGGTTGTTCAACAACCCACGGCCGCTAGATGACAGCGGCAGTTCTGGCCTCACAGAGTGACCCCTTCTGTTACGTCCCCTTGCTGTGCTGTGACCTGGGCCTGCTCCAGGAATGTTTGTGCCACTGCCACTTGCATGTGAAGAGCCTGCCACCTCTCTGTCTGACATACTGTTTGTTCTAAAATATACAGACACTGTTTGATGAAGATATCTGTATATGATAAATACAAACCCTGTATTTGACTCCAAATGAACTTACTAACAAGCTTGGGTAACCCTTGGATATAAATTGTGCTCCACAAATGGGCAGGAAAAATTTTACTTGTATTTTTGCCGTTTAAAAACACGTGTTTTTTAAATGAATATAAAAGCACAAACAGACTTAATTTATCTTCGGATATGAATTATGCTACAGCCAAAATTTATTTTTTGACGGTGAAAAACAACATTTATTTTACTGAGTACAACTGCAGAAAAATACTTAGTTAACCCTTGGATGTAAATTGCGCAAAAGCAATGTGCTGCCAACAATTACCAGCTTTGCGGCGTGATAAAACGGCGTGTATTTTACGGTGCACAACCACAGAAAAACTTGTAATTAACCTTCGGTTATGAATTATGCTAAATTCAAAAGTTCTTTTTCGGCAGTGAAAAAGAACGTTTCTTTTACTAAGTACAACTGCAGAAAAATACTGAGTTAACCCTTGGATGTAAATTGCGCAAAAGAAATGTGCTGCCAACAAACTACAGCTTTGTAGCTTTGTTAAAACGGCATGTTTTTTTACGGAACACAACAACAGAAAAATCAAAATTTAAACCTTGGATATGAATTATGCTACAGCCAAAATTTCTTCTTTGGCGGTGAAAAAAAAACGTTTATTTTACTAAAAAACAACTGCAGAAAAATACTTAGTTAACCCTTGGATGTAAATTGCGCAAAGAAAGGGTGCTGCCAAAACAATTACCAGCTTTGTAGCGGTTAAAATGGTTTTATTTTACGGAAACAAACAACAGAAAAACTCGTAATAACCTTCGGATATGAATTATGCTACAGCCAAAAATTTCTTCTTTGGCGGTGAAAAACAAACGTTTATTTTACTCAATACAACTGCAGAAAATTACTTAGTAAACCCTTGGATGTAAATTGCGCAAAAAAAAAAATTTCTGGCAACAATTACCAGCTTTGTAGTGTGTAAAAACGGCGTGTATTTTACAAAACACAACAACAGAAAAACTTGTAAGTAACCTTCGGATATGAATTATGCTACAGCCAAAATTTCTTCTTTGGCGGTGAAAAAGAAGGTTTCTTTTACTAAGTACAACTGCAGCAAAAAATACTTAGTTAACCCTTGGATATAAATTGCGCAAAAGAAATGTGCTGCCAAAAATTTAAACCAGCTTTGTGCGTGTTTAAAACGGCGTGTATTTTATGGAACACAACAACATAAAAACTCGTAATTAACCTTCAGATATGAATTATGCTACAGACAAAATTTCTTCTTTAGCGATGAAAAACAACGTTTATTTTACTGAATACAACTGCAGAAAAATACTTAGTTAACCCTTGGATGTAAATTGCGCAAAAGAAATGTGCTGCCAACAATAACCAACTTTGCAGCGTGTTAAAACGGCGTGTATTTTACGGAACACAACAACAGAAAAACTTGTAATTAACCTTCGGTTATGAATTATGCTACAGGCAAAATGTATTTGTCGGCGGTAAAAAAGAACGTTTCTTTTACTAAGTACAACTGCAGAAAAATACTTAGTTAACCCTTGGATGTAAATTGCGCAAAAGAAATGTGCTGCCAACAATTACCAGCTTTGTAGCGTGTTAAAATGGCTTATATTTTACGGAACACAACAACAGAAAAACTCGTAACTAATCTTCGGATATGAATTATGCTACAGCCATAATTTCTTTTTTGGTGGGGGAAAAGAACGTTTATTTTACTGAATACAATTGCAGAAAAATACTTAGTTAACCCTTGGATGTAAATTGCGCAAAAAAAAAATTTCTGCCAACAATTACCAGCTTTGCAGCATGTTAAAACGGCGTGTATATTACGGAACACAACAACAGAAAAACTTGTAATTCACCTTCGATTATGAATTATGCTACAGGCAAAATTTATTTTTCTGCGGTGAAAAACAAAGTTTCTTTTACTGAATACAACTGCATAAAAATACTTAGTTAACCCTTGGATGTAAATTGCGCAATAGAATTGTGCTGCCAACAATTACCAGCTTTGTAGCATGTTAAAACAGCATGTATTTTACGGAACACAACAACAGAAAAACTCGTAATTAATCTTCGGATATAAATTATGCTACAGCTAAAATTTCTTTTTTGGCGGTAAAAAAACAAATTTATTTTCCCTGAAACACTGCAAAAAAATACTTAGTTAACCCTTGGATGTAAATTGCGGAAAAGAATTGTGCTGCCAACCATTAGCGTGTTAAAACTGCGTCTATTTTATGGAACACAAGAACAGAAAAACTCGTAATGAACCTTCTGATATGAATTATGCAACAGTCAAATTTTCTTCTTTGCCGGTGAAAAACAATTTTTTTTTTACTGAATAACACTGCATAAAAATACTTAGTAACCCTTGGATGTAATTGCACAAAAGAAATGTGCTGCCAACAATTACCGCTTTGTAGCGTTTTTAAAACGGCGTGTATTTTACGGAAACTAACAACAGAAAAACTTGTAATTAACCTTCAATATAAAATTATGCTACAGCCAAAATTTCTTCTTTGGCGGTGAAAAAGAACGTTTCTTTTAGTGACCACAACAGCAGAATAACGCTTAATTAACCCCTGGATCTAAATTGCACAAATGAAATGAGCAACCAAAAAGTAAGTGGTAAATTTTGGATTGTAAAAATGCTGTTTCTTTAACTGAATACAACAGGAACAGGTTTAGATAACCCTTGGATATTCAATGTGCTCAAGAACTGAGCAGGTAGCATTAAAATGTATATGAAGCTGCATTGGACGTACACTGCACTTCAGTTCCAATGCCCCACAAAATCAGAATTAGAACATAAGAGAAGCAGTCTCTGAGACCAGCTGTGACACCTTCCAAAAATCGCAGTATAAAAGTGAGTTCTGTAGTAAGAGACATCATAAGTAGCAGCAGCGGCGGCAGCACCTTCCCTTCACAGCACAGTGAGAGGAGTGTGAGGAGCGAGCATGGTGCCCGGACTTATATAGTGTGGTGACGTCACAGAATCTCTTCGGTCTCTGATTGGCTTCATCTCTGCACATATCATGTAGGCTACGCCTTTCTTCCTCCCAGACTTATTTGCCTCATGTAACGCCATGTGCTCGTAGCCATTTTATCAATCAAAAACACGCTTCGTTCCCGCAAATCACCCCAAACTTCGACTTCGTTCAGAATCGAAGTTTTCCTGAAATTCTAAACTAATTCCACTTCGTTAGAATCAATTCGCCCATCTCTAGTTGGGATATTTCTGATTTTTTTTCCAAACTTCTGTGACAGTGGTTTTTTAGCATGTTGAGAAGATTATCATTTTGATAATGATCTGCAAACTTTTTCAAAATGAGTATGTTTTTCCACAGTTGTGGAAGGTTACAGCTTGTCTGTGGTTACATGTGTTTTTTTGTCTGACCTTTGCTACATTGGATTGATGTTCTGGCATGCAGCCTATATTTTCTATTGTTTTAGACTGATTATCTGCTTTTTCGTCAAGTCACAGTGGGATCTCTGAGTGCTTATCACTTTAACCTAGAAGAAATGCATCCTTATATGACTTGCATTTGAATTTCTTTCTTACAAGATACATTAATGCTCTCTGTTGATGACTCTTTTACCTGAAAATGAAAATTTATTATTTCTATGTGGAGACCTCACTTAAAAAGGTATTCGAGAGCTTGAATGAAGGCTGTAGATTTATTATACAAAAAAAAATATAGCACTAGTCCTACATCAAAACATTTCTTGTAGTTCCCCATGTGTACCTTCTAAACTCATCAGGAGTGGGTTCGGCTTCCGCAGGAGTCCATGTGGTGGCAGACTATAGTTCCCATCTTACTAAAATAGTTCCAATATTAAGCAAATCACATCACATCATATTGTATAAGTTATAAAAATTCATTTGTATTTTGCTGAGAGAAATAAGTACTTGATCGCTTACCAACCATTAAGCGTTCTTGCTCCTACAGACCAGTTAGATGCTCCTAATCAACTTGTTACCAGCATTAAAGACATCTGTTTTAAAAGACTCCTGTCCACAGACTCAATTAATCAGTCAGACTCTAAACTCTACAACATGGGCAAGACCAAAGAGCTTTCTAAGGATGGCAGGGACAAGATCATAGATCTGCACAAAGCTGGAATGTGCTGCAAAACCATAATTAAGACGCTGGGTGAGAAGGAGACAACTGTTGGTGCAATAGTAAGAAAATGGAAGAAATACGATCTGGGGCACCATGTAAAATTTCAACTTGTGGAGGAACTTGTTAATGATCTCAAGGCAGCTGGGACCACAGTCACCAAGAAAACCATTGGTAACACATTACACCGTTTAAAATCTTGCAGCAACCGCAAGGTCCCCTTGATGACCCTTCTGAAGTTTGCTATTGAACACCTGGATGATTCTGTGAGGGATTTGGAGAAGTTGCTGTGGTCAGAGTAGACAAAAATTGAGCTCTCAATTTTTTTCCATGACGGCATAGTGTGTTACTAATGGCAATCTTTGAAACAGTGTTCCCGACTCTATTCAGGTCATTGACCAGGTCCTCCCCTGTTGATCTGGGCTAATTCCTGACCATTCTCAGAATCATCCTTACCTCACGAGGCGAGATCTTGCATGGAACCCCAGACTGAGGAAGATTGACAGTCATCTTGTGTTTCTTCCATTTTTTAATAATTGCCCCTATAGTTGTTGCCTTCTCACCAAGCTGCTTGCCTATTTTTCTGTAGCCCATCCAAGCCTTGTGCAGGTCTACAAATTTGTCCCTAGTGTCCTTACAGGGGCATAACTACCGGGGCAGCAGACGTAACAGCTGCCACGGGGCCAGGGCTTTTAGGGGGCCCGGGCCCCAGGGCAGCTGTTACCACGTCAGCTACCCTGGTAATTCTGCTCCTGCACTCTCTGGCAGTGAGCATACCAGTTCACTGCTGGCTGAGCTGCGGGCCCGGCGCATCCTGACTCTGAACACCAGGAGCGTTCAAAGGCAGGACTGCCCTGTTTTAGCAGAGCAAAGCGCCTCTGGCACTCCGCTCTGCTATTCTGCCTACAGGGTCAGGAGGAGAGCAGCAAACTTTTATCAGTTGCTTGACTACGGGGTCCGCACTCCCTGGGTGCCCGGCCGGCAAAAACAGAAACTTCCTGCCAGGCCCCCAGGGTCATAACAAATAGTAGCATCATTAGGGAGCAGCACAATCCCCTCACAGCTCCTTGGAGCTGATCCCTCAGCAGCCCCCTCCTCCCCTCTTCTCTGTGCTCACACTGCCTCCAGCTGCTGTGTGCATGGTTGGGAGAGGAGAGGAGGGGTGTCTGCATTGCTCATGACTGGAAGCTGCCCCTCCTTCCCCACCCTCTGTCTTCTCAAGGCCTCTGGACTGCCTGAGGGCTGCACTGCAAACAAGTAAATGTGTGTATGTGACTGTATGTATAGATGTGTGTGTCTGTAATGTGTGTGTATGTGATTGTATGTATAGATGTGTGTGTGTGTGTGTCTGTGTGTGTCTGTGTGTAATTTGTGTATGAATATACATCTGTGTGTCTAGGGGCCCGTTTACATGCACAGGACAAATACCGGTTGGTTTATCCGACCGGTAATTGTCCGTTTTTTGTGCCGTGCACACGGCCACAGGGGGAAGGCTTTCCTTCGTGATTAGTGGATAAAAGCCTTCACCCTTCACTTGTTCATACTCCGTCCGAAAACCGGATGGAAGAATGAACATGTAAAAGGTTTTTTTGGCCGCCGGCCCGAATGTGTATGTGGCTGTATGTATAGATGTGTGTGTCTGTAATGTGTGCGTATAGGGATGTGATTGTATGTATCGATGTGTGTGTGTAATTTGTGTATGAATATATATCTGTGTGTGTAAGGGCTCATTTACACGTGCACACGGCCGCAGGGGGATGGCTTTCCTCCGTGATTAGTGGGGACTGCTGCACGGGTTTTCCATAGAGCCCCATATAAAGGTTTGCAGCCGTTTTTTCAGACAGTTTGAAAAACCACAAACCGTCTGAAAAACCGGCCGCAAACCGGTTCCGTGGTGACATGGCCTAAATGTGTGTATGTATATATGTGTGTCTTGGTGTCTGTGATGTGTGTTTAATATCTACATAAGTGACCAATATTCAGTGCAGGGAAAAGAGGGTGAAGTTTCCACAATAAAAACATCAAGTAAAATCTATTGTGGAAACAAAGAATCGCATTCCACTCATATTAGCGTGTGAGTGACATCTGCAGGATGTGTCTGGCGTGTGACCAGCATGTGCGGGATGTGTCTGGCATGTACGGGATGTGTCTGGTGTGTGAGTGGCATGTGCAGGATATATCTGGTGTGTTAGTGGTGTGTGCAGGATGTGTTTGGCTCATGAGTGGCGTGTGCGGGATGTGTCTGGCATATGCAGAATGTGTCTGAAGTACACTATTTTTTAGTTTGCTATAGGGCCCTGCCATTTCTAGTTACGTCCCTGTGTCCTAAGACAGTTCTTTGGTCTTGGCCATGGTAAAGAGGTTGTGGTGTGATTGATTGATTGTGTGGACAGGTGTCTTTTGTACAGGTAATGAGTTTAAACAGATGTGATTCATACAGGTAATGAATGCAAAGTAGGAAGGCTTCTTAAAGAAAAAAGAGGTATGTGAGAGCCAGAATTTTTGCTGGTTGGTAGGTGATTAAATATCTATTTCATGCAATAAAATGCAAATTAATTATTTAAGAATCATACAATGTGATTTTCTGGATTTTTCTTAGATTCTGTGTCTCACAGTTGAAGTGTACCTATGATAAAAATTACAGACCTCTCCATTTTTTGTAGGTGGGAAAACCTGCAAACTTGCCAGTATATTAAATACTTATTCTCCCCACTTTATATCTATCTATCTATCTATCAAATCAATCGATCTATCTATCTATCTATCAAATCTATCTATCAAATCTATCTATCAAATCAATCTATCAAATCAATCTATCTCTCAGTGATTTATTTACATATATACATAAAACATCCAATGTGACAGAAAGACAGGATGGAAAAGGCACTTACTCATTTCATACTTCTATTGGTTCGCAATCATAGCACAGTTATTTCCAAAGTACTGTTACTCTGTGTAAATAAATGAGTATCAATCAAATTGTAAAGTTCTGTGACGTCCCCCAATTTAAAGCCCGGGCGCGCGCTGGGAGCTCATACCGTTTCCCCCTGTATGATGGGGGGAAGGGGTGCGCCGGGGCTGTAGCCTTACTGAAAAATTATTTTTATTAGCGATTTCTGTGGGGTGTTAGGTTGTCTCAGAGACTGTTCTCTTATTTTTCTATTTCAAATTTTTTTTGGGGTATTGGATCTAAAATCCAGTGTGCGTCCACTGAGCGCTATATTTTCAATATCCAAGTGGGATCTAAGCCGTTCCTGTTGTATTCATTTAAAAAAAAACACGTTTTTAAATACAAATCCATTCATTTTTGGCGCTCAATTCTATTGCGAAATTTACATCCAGGGGTTTAATTAACTTTGTTTGGCTGGTGTGCTGACCCCAAGAAACCGTCTTTTTAAAAGCCAAAATATAACTTTTTTCCCTGTAGCCACTTCACAAGCAAAGGGTTAATTAAACTGTATCTTTTGTTGTGTGGGTAAAAAACCGCAATTTAAACCTACAAAGCATAGTTTGTGGGCTAAATTTCTTGGGCCAATTTAAACCCCGGGGGTTAAATTAAGAGTCGTTTTGTGGTGGCTGACAAAAATAAATTCCTTTTTCAACCCCAAAAAAATACATTTTTCCTTTTCCTAATTCAGTCCAAAGGTTAATTAACCCTGTTTGTTTTTTACATTTAGAAAAACCAACAGTTTTTTTAAAACGACCCTAAAGTAAATTTTCCTGGCCTTTTGTGGAGCGAATTTATACCCAAAGGGGTTACCCAAGCTTGTTAAGGGGTTCATTGGAGTAAAAAACAGGGTTTTTTTTATATACAATTCATCAAAAAACAGTGTCTTTTACTTTTAGAACAAACAGTATGTCGACATTGGGGTGGCGGGCTCTGCCCTACATGGCAGGGCACAAACATTACTGGAACAGGCCCAGGGCCAGCCAGCAAGGGGATGCCGCAGCAGGGGTCCTCGGTGAGGCCACAACTCCCCCTGTCATCTGCGGCCTGTGTTGTTCGAACCCAAAGGGGGTTTTGATTGGTTGATGGGTTTCCCCCTTTCCTCCCGTGACATCTGACAACCCCCCAAAGATCGGTGGGAACCTCAGCCCAAAACCCCTTTTTTGGCATGGCCCGGGGGGGGCGGGCCCTCACCTGTCTCAAGCCCCTCTGTCCATCCGGTTCCTCCCAGAGATACTATTGGTTTGGGTCAGCGCCACTTAAGCGGGGGATGAACTTTTGGGGGGCATCAGCAGTTATTTGGCAGCGAAGAAATGGGGCCAATATCCCCTCTTTTGCAGGGGGGGCAAAGTATAGATGTGGGGTGCATGGGGGCATTTTGGGAAAGGGCAGCCTCAAAATCCCAAGCCCGGTGATGAGGACCAGTGACGATAAACACAAATAGATGAGGATGCAGCCGACCGCATTGGGAGCCGGGTGAGGCAAGGGGGCTTCATCATGAGGAAAAAAGGGCGTGCTTGCGGGGGTCAGGCAGCAGCGAACCCCAAAAGTGGGTGTGTGCCTTTGAGTCACAGGATAGCAGCAGTTGGGGTCGGTGCCAAGCGGCCAGGGGGTAAAAAAACCCGCTTCGCAGGCCCAAGAAAGTACGGCACGGGGGCTCAGGAGGCAGCGGCGGCAGTAGCCCCTCAGTGCCGAGCGTTGGCGGAAAAAATCCTTACTCGGGGTGGGCAGTTCTTTGCTAAGACCCGGGGGGGAAATTGGGGTATAGTAGAATTGTGGGAGAAGTAAAGCGTGGCCGGGGAGCAACGTTGGCACCAGGGCCTGCGCAACCATCAGCGTCAACCCCGGTGGCCCAGGGAGAAACGGGGCTCAGATGTGGTGGTCCCCCTGCCGCCGCAGCAACAGCCAGCCGGGCCGCCCAGGGACCATGCCTTTCGCCAGTAAAGGCTCCCCACCTCTGCAAAAGGGGAGTTTTTTCTTTGACATATCTCCCAGTCCAATGCTCCTGCTCCTCGCACCAGGCGCCAGCATCGTTCAGCAGGAAATTGCAAAGGGAAAAACAGTATGCGTCAACCACCCCAAAGGGCGTACTGACCGTGTCCTTCCAAGATTTGGTTTTTGCAGCCCCCCCCCTTTTCCCAAATGGGACTTGCACCATTCAGAGAACTAAGGGCTTGTGCCGAGCCGAGATGGGGGTTTTTCCAAGCCGTAATTTCTTTCCAAAAAGGCGTACCCACTTCATAAATATGTAGAACAGAAGATGGGCCGCCCTTTGAGCTTATCGGTTTGTTCCAAGGTGCACGCCCACCCGGGGACGTCTGGAGCGTAATCGTCAGGCCATACAGTCTTTTTAGGGCCCCACTGGGTGAATGGCTTTCCTGCCCAGGCACACCAACAATTTGGGACAGAGACGCCGCTTTCTTCACTTGTAAAACGCTGACCTGCGCCAATGCCCCGCCCCTCCACCTCCCCCACCATTCAGCCTCCACAAGTACTGTCCATCATCCACATGTTGGGGGCACAGCGGTGTCACGCATTTTTCTACCCGGCTTCCCTCGGCGAACGAAGCCCAAAAGGGGGAGGAATGTCCGCGTCATGCAGCAAGAAATCGTGTGGGGCTTTCTCCGCGCCAACGAAATGGAAACCATGGTGCGGAAAAGGGGGGAACATGGTGCCGCGCTGCCCGGGAGGGAGGCCCCCATGCCCCTACATGGTGACTGTTCAATCGGTTGTAAAAGGTTTCTGAAGTCTTCCACCGATCTTCAGCAATTTAAAAGGGCCGGGAAAAAGTGTTGCACTTTATCCATTGTACAACCCAAAAACAACCTCCTCGAGTTGCAGCGGCAGAATGGCCTCCCCCAACACACTCTTTATGCGATGTTTCCACCCGTTGGAATTCCCCTGCGATGTTGGACCGACTGTATGAACAGGAAAGGCCATTAACGTTTTTTTGAGATCCGGCGACAAAGTACTCCCCCTGTGTAACTTTGATGTAAACCAGGGGAGTCATGCGTGACCCCTCCCGTTTGTTGGGCCATTCGGGGGGAGTTTTTTTGTCGCGCCAGGACACGGGGTGAATAACGTCATTCCACGCTTCATGTCCGGAACAGTGCTGAAAAATCTGTCTGGGGAGGGGAATGGGACGTGGCGACTTTCATCCGTGGCCCATGGTCCGGGGGGGGCTGAAAGGAGGAGGAGGAGGGAATTGGAGGAAGCATTGTCTGGTGAAAAAGGGTTTTCTACCCGGTGACAAGAGAAAGGGGGCAGGAGCAGCTGGAGGAGGTGAATGGAGGAGGAAAGACGAGGCAGATAAACCCCCAAGCACCGGGCAGTTTTTCAGTGGAAAAGGGGCAGGGGGCCCTCGGAGCACTTGTCAGATGGGGCCCCAGCAGCTTATTTGCCGGTTGGACAGCCGAAAAGCGCATCCGGGAGAGGGATGACTTTGGCTCCCAAACCTATTGGCCCTCGCCCGGGCCAAAAAGGGAGCCTTTTTCCCAGCTATTGAGAGGGGGGACAAATCAAATATATGGGAAATCCTCCGTAATCGTTGGCCGCTGAATGTGCGGCATCTCCCTCCCCTGACAGTCTGACCGGGGGGGGTTCCCCAGCGCTCACGATACTGCCCGGCTGCCGGGGGGAAGGGGGGGGGGTGGAGCAGTACCAGCTCCTCGTATTTAACCCAAATCTGGAGTCACTGAGACACTTCCCTTTACCCCCCTAGTGAGGAGGGGGTGCCAGCAGCACAGGACTGGAGCATCCCTGAACCAACAGGGTTTCGGCCTTTGGACAGCATTGCCACCCCAGTTAGAGTCCCTGGATACGGGCACCCAAAGGGTGTGGCCGAATTGCGATTTGAGTGGAGAACTGCCTTCCCCGGCCAGTATGTGGGATCAGGCGGGGTTTTTCAGTGGGCGGGGGCCCTCATTCCCCAAGGAGAACCCGATTGTCCACGGGAAATGGGAAAAAGGGGCTGACCTTTGTCAAGATGAATCAGGCGTGGATCGGCCGGATTTCCCACACCAAGATTGGCTTTAGTCTGGGTTCAAACTACCTGCCTCAGCCTCTTTGGCCCCCCCCGCGATGCCAACATTTCTCCCGTTTCTCCATTGCCCCCCCATTTTCCGGGAAATGGTTTGCCCCCCACCCCAAAACCGTCATTGTGCCACTCTTGACCTCATGGCTGCTGCTGTTGCTGTTGCCGGACATCCACACTGTGTTTTATTGTGAACTCTGACTCATCTGTTGCTCTGCCGCCCTCACCTCAAATCTCTGTCATTGTGCCCCTCTGTGGCCTATCCATTTTTTTGCCACCCCAGAATTTGTCAGTGCCACTGTCTGACCTATTGCTTGTGGCGCTGCCTGTCCTCCCCCGTGTCATTGTGCCACGCCTGACCTCATGCTGCTGCTGCCGTGCCCCCGCTCTCAGCATTGTGCCATTCTGTGGCTTCCTCCGTTTTGCCACCTCCAGAATGCATTGTGCCCCCTCCGACCCATGCGCTGCTGTGATCCTGCCGTGCCCTCCACACTGGTATTGTGACCTGTAGCCTAATACTGTTTTGCCCCCTCCAAATGCATTTTGCCCTGCCTGACCTGTATGCTGCTGTTGTGACCTCTACACTGTGTGGGTTGTGCCAAATCTGTGGCCTAAACTGTTTTGCCCCCTCCGAATGTCATTTTCCCCCTTTTGACCCATGTGCGCTTGGCTCTGCCGTGCCTCCAAATTTTCTTTTTGCCATGCCTGCCTATGCTGCTGCCGCCCTGACCTCCGCTCTCAGTCATTGTGCCATTTGTGGCTTCCTCCCTTTTTTCCACCTCCCAAAAGTCATTGTGCCACCCGCCCGACCTATATGCTGGTTGTGACCTCCTCTATCATGTGCCACTTGTGGCCAGCCCGTTTTTGCCCCTCCCGAATGTCATTGTGCCCCGCCTTACCTATGCTTTTTGCCGCCGTGCCTCCCGCCCAGTCATTGTGCCTTTGTGGCTTCCTCCTGTTTTGCCACCTCCAGAATGTCATTGTGCCATTTCCCGACCCATACTGGCTGTTTTTGACCTCCTTCAGTATTGGCCACTCTTGGCCCAATACTGTTTTGCCCCCTCCAGAAAGTATTGTGCCACTGCTGACCTATGCTGCTGCGTGGTGCTGCGGTGTCCTCCCCACGTGTCATTGTGCCACTTTTCTGACCTCATGCTGCTGCTTGGTCTGCCGTGTCCTCCACACTGTGTCATTGGCCCCCTTTTGACCTCTTTTCTGCTCTGTGGGTGCTGCGTGTCCTCCACACTGTGTCATTGTGCACTGCCTGACCCCATGCTGCTGCCGCCGTGACTCCGCTCTCAACCCTTGTGCCATTCTGTGGGTTTTTCCCCCTTTTTTTCCACCCCCCAGAAAGTCATTGTGCCCATGCCTGACCTCATGCTGCTGTGGGCCGGGTGTCACCCCCCACCTTGTCATAATTTGCCCTGGCTCTCAGCTGTTTTTTTCCAGCTTTCTCTGGGTGACTTTATCCCTAATTCCCCCCTTTGGTTTTTTTGGTCAGTTTTGCCCCCTTTTAAATGCCCAGGGGGAATTTTTTTAGTGAAGCGTTTTTAAAAGGGGGCGGCAGTCATTGGTGTCATACTAAAACCAACATTTTATGAAGACCAAAAAAAATCCCTCTGCATATTTAAGCATGGCACAAGTTTACAGCACCTGCGGCTTGTGCAGCCGGGAAAAAGCTGCTTTTTAACGCGATTGTCCCGAAGTAATTCGGAAAGAATTTTTTTTGTGGGTAATTCGGCGAAGTGACCGAATCGAATTTTTGAGAAATTCGCCCATCTCTACATATATCAATAAAGGAGTTTGGTAGCAGCGTTCGTAAAAAGAGAGAGACTGTTCACTTAAAGCAAGCAGTGGTAGGTGCGACGTATGTGTGCGGGGTTTGCGTTGTTCACTGACAGCAAGCAGTGGTAGGTGCGACGTATGCGTGTGGGGTTTGCTCTGTTCACTGAAGCGAAGAGGCCTGCAGCAGAGGAGAGATCTTGTGCAGCCCCTTAAACACTAAATTTTCATAAGTGTGAAGAGAGAAAAAAAAAATCCCCATTTCTTCCAGGTCCGAAAGAAATGATCTTCAAATTACAAAGTTGTGTAGAGAGCAAGTTTTTAGTTCATATGAGTTACCTTAGCTTTTCACTTTTAATGATTTCCCTTGTCTCCGACCGAGAATCTCCCCACCCCCCTACACAGAATGAATTTCACATGACACTTTGGGGGGATTTTGCGAGAGAAGATAACCCCTGCTGGGAGGAGAAAAAAACCCCCCCTCCCTTTCTTTTGTCTCCTTAGCAACAGGTATAAACGACTGCCAAATGATGAAATGATAAAACCCCTTTAATTTATCCTTTTGTGGAGAATTCTGTGTGAAATTCAGTGTGTGTATTTATCACTTACAGACATCATAATTAAACAGAGTTTGTTGTATTGTAAATTTTTGATCAAACAGTGTGTCAAACAGAGAGCTGTCAGGCCCTTCACATGTGAGTGGCAGTGGTACAAATATTCCTGGAGCAGGCACAGGTCGCAGCACGGTAAGGGGATGTCGCAGCAGGGGTGACTCGGCGAGGCCAGAGCTACCGTGTTTTGACCACCAATCCAATGGTTCTTGAATGGTTGACTAGGTTATCCACTCCCTCCCAGATGACATCTGACAACACCAGCCAAGTGTCGGTGGGTTCGTCAGACACAAGACTTAGTTGGCATGGCCCGAGAGCAGGTCAGGGGCCCTCATCTGACCTCAACCCATCTCTGTCCCGTTCGGTTCCCTCAGCAAGAGAACTACTATATGCTGTGGGCTCTGCACCACTATACAGTGAGGACCAACTATTTGAGGACAGTCAGCAGCTACTTGGCAGCGAAGAGGTGGGGAAAACATCCACTGCTTCTTGCAGTAGGCGGGCAAGTAGTGATGTGGAGAGTGGCATGGGAGGTTATGTTGCGAGCGGTCAGGCTCTGTACACCGAGACCATTGAGTAGGTCAGCAGTGACGGGCAAACACTAATTGATGACGATGTAGCCGATCGCACTTGGGAGCTGGGGGAAGCAAGGGCTTCATCATCATCGTCGGGAGAAGAGGGTGTCAGTTAACGTGTCAGGAAGTGGCGCAGCCAGCAAGTCGGTAGTGTTGCTTGAAGTCAGCAGGGTGGCAGCAGTTAGAGGTCGGGAGCCAAACGGCCACGGGGTAGACCACCCACTTCGCAGGTCCCTTCTGGCCCAGAAAGTAACGGCGCGGGGGCTCACCAAGGTAGCAGCGGTAGCAGTCAGTGTGGAGCGTTGGTGGTAAAATCACTTACTCGGCGGTGTGGCTTTTTTTGTCATGACATCAGAGGAGGCAAACATGGCTATATGTAGAATCTGTGGGCAGAAAGTGAAGTGTGGCCAGGGACCTAACTTTGACACCACAGGTCCTGCATCAACATATGCAGCGTCACCATCCAGTGGCCTGGGAGAAACATGCCTCAGATGTGGTGGTCCATCCTGCTGCAGAAACAGCAGCAGTATCCAGTGGCACACATGCCATTTCAGGCAGTGAAGGCTCCACCACCTCTGCCGAAGGGAGCTGTTTTTCTTTCACATCATCTACTGGTCCAGATGCTCCTCCTCCACGACACTCATGGCATCAGCAGTCGTTCACCGAGGCGATTACCAAGAGACAGCAGTATGCGTTCAGCCATCCTAAGGCACAGAAGCTGACCGTGCTCCTGTCCAAGTTGGTGGTACTGCAGTCCCTCCCTTTCCAAGTGGTGGACTCCACACCACTCAGAGAACTGATGGCTTGTGCCGAGCAGAGGTGGAGAGTCCCAAGCCGTCATTTCTTTTCGGCAGTACCATCCTTGCACAAATAGGTAGAAGAGAATGTGGACCAGTCCTTAAGCCTGTCGGTGTCTTCCAAAGTGCACGGCAGCGTGGACGTGTGGAGCTGTAACTACGGTCAGGGAAAGTACATGTCCTTTATGGCCCACTGGGAGAATGTGCTTCCTGTCCATCCACACCAGAAACTTCCAAAGGAGATACCACTTTCTCCTCCACGTTGTCAAACTGCTGATCCTGCGCCAATGTCCGCCTCCACTTCCTCCACCACCTCAGCCCTCACAAGTCTTTGAGCTCCTCCAGCATACCACATGTGCAGGGCATGACGGTGTCACGCAGTTCTACACCTGGTTTGCCTGGGTGAACGAAGTGACATAGGGGAGGAACTGCTCTGCATCATGCAAGACGAAATTGATTTGTGGCTTTCTCCCCGACAACTGAAAATTGGAAACATGGTGACAGACAATGGAAAGAACATGGTGTCCATGCTGCACCAAGAAGGGCTGAGCCATGCTCCCTGCGTGGTGCATGTGTTCAATCTGGTTGTCAAACGGTTCCTCAAGTCTTCCACTCATCTGCATGACGTTCTAAAAATGGCCAAGAAACTTTGCATACACTTCAGCCATTCCCACACCGCCAAGAACTACCCCCTTGAGCTGCAGCAGCAGAACGGCCTCCCCCAACATAGGCTGATATGTGATGTTTCCACCCATTGGAATTCCATCCTCCATTTGTTAGACCGACTCTATGAAAAGAGAAAGGTCATTAATGATTTCTTGATGATCCAAGTGGACAGGAGTACTCCCCTGTGTAATTTTGATGTCAGCCAGTGGCAGCTCATGCGTGACACCTGCCGTTTACTCAGTGCCCTTTGAGGAGGACATGTTATTTGTCATTCGCCAGGACTACAGGATGAACAACGCCATTCCACTGCTTCATGTCCTGGAACAGATGCTGCTAAATCTTTCTGGTCTGAGGACTGGAGACATGGCGACTACATCTCACGGCCACATGAGTCTCATGGGGGCTGAACTGGAGAAGGAGGAGGACATTGGAGCACAAGCAGTGTCTGACAAAATGAGTGGTTTTTCTACCCAGGTGACAGTAGAGGAGGAGTAGGAGCAGCCGGAGGAGGTAGAGGTAGATGAGGAAGACGAGGCAGATGACCCAGACACACCATGGCAGTATACAGTGGAGATAGAGGCAGGGAGTCCCTCAGAGTCACTTGCGCAGATGGCCCGCTGATTTGTTGAATATTTTTATCTGTATTTTGTGGGTCATTTTCTGTTGGAGGACCTGGGACTGAGACCAAGCTTTCTGACAATGAGCAGCACATTTAGCTCCAGAATGTCTTGATAGTTATCAGATTTCATTGTACCATGCACAGATTTAAGACACCCTGTGCTAGGCACAACAAAGCAGACTTCAGAGCCTCCTCCATGTTTCATAATAGGTAGAATATTCTTTTCTTTGTATGCTTCATTTTTGCACCTGTGAACATAGAGCTGATATTACTTGCCAAAAAGCTTCAGTTGTGTCTCATAAGTCCAAATGACATTCTGCCAGAGGCTTTGTAGTTTGTCAGTCTGCATTTTGGCAAATTCCAATCTAGATTTTTATGCTTTTAACAATAGCTTCCTCCTCGGCTGTTTTCTATTAAGTCCACTTTGGCAGAGACAGTGATGAATGGTTTGACCTGACACTAATGTATATTAACCTTTAAAGTTCACCTCTTATCTCTTAGAAGTTGTTCTCATCTTTATGGCTACAAATTGTATTTTGTCTATTCAATTTGTCATCAATTTTCATCTTGCAGCCATGTACAATAAATTAACTACAGTCCCATATACCTTAAACTTCTGAATAATCTGTGCAACTGTAGTAACAAGAATATCATGCTGCTTGGAAATGGTCTTATAGCCTTTACCTTTAACATGTTTGTTCAGAATTTTCTTTCTAATCTCCAGACAAAACTCTTTACTTAATTAGTTCCTTTGGTCCATTTTCAGTGTGGTACAGACTATGATACCAAACAGGACAGTGACTACTACTTATCACCCTTTTAAATAAACAAATTGATTGCAAATTTTAAGACATGTGTGGTACTAATTGCAGGAAACACCTTAGTTTAACATGTCTAGATTGTCAAATTGTTTTTCGATTGTTTGGTATCCATGAAAATCATATCCCACGGGATACCACAGCAGGGCTGTGATGGGACCATAGAGTTCTATAACACAAAGTCCAAATTGAACTATGTTTGCTCTATTTGACGAATGTACACCCTTTTTTTGTGCACTGCACATGAAAGTGTAGTCTGTCAGGAGTGTGTGTCCCATGCAGAAACTGCATATATTCAGTAAAGATGTCAAAGATGGTCCAATATGACTATGTTCACCCTATAGAACTCTTTGGCCTTGTCATTTATATACTGTTGCAGGGCAATTTCTCACGGTATCCCAGCGAATACCATGAATGGGGACCAGTAGGCCTATATGAATGGGGCATAAGATGACGAAATCTACTTAACACAATGTTAGGTTTAATATACTTAAACAGAAAAATTTTATTTTGCAATAACGAAAGAGACTATGAGCAGAGAGTTCTTTATATTGACACTTGATTTTTACAATTCATACTGCCATATCTGTTCAGGATACAATAAAAGCCTACCACATGCAGAATATTAGCATATTTCTTGGCTTGCTTGCTTTTATTACAAAACCTTAAAATTGCAAAGAACAAACACCCAATGGCTCTTCACTGTGTCTTAATAGTAAATCCAAAGAAAGCCTCTGTTCTGTGCCAACTTGTGGATCTTGTTTTAAATGCAACTACTTTCTACTTCCTCATCTATGGAGTGCCAAAATTCACTTGTAACATTTAGACCTCTTTCACACACATTTCTAGTTACTTTTGCGGCAGGAAAAGAAATCCCTCCATAACTGCATGGATTTTTTAGCATTTTTATGCCACTTCTTATAACTACAGGTCACACATGCTATTACAGTCTTAAACTTAAAAAAGCACAAGCTTAGACAGACAGCCTAAGAATGCACTAGATTTAACAAAGCAGCTGATGTTGTTCAATTATTTGGTTCATTTTTAAAACTGTCTAACTTTTTGGACCAACTTAAGGTTGTGTATTTTGCATTAAAATGCTATGCAAAAAGAATTTCTATGCAGGCATTAATTTTTCTGGCCATACCCTTACATACGAGGCCATACCAAAGTTGACTGAATAAAACCCCTCATTAATGAGGTGCACAAGTGTCTAAAACAAAAATAAATGTGTCTCAAACGAGATGTGTCAAAAATGCACCAACATACACTGACAAGTAAAAGGGTAACAATAATGTTTTGAAGTTTTGACTTTCAGGCTCCATATCTTACCATCCCCTACAGCACCACACATACATTTGACTTTCAACTATTTAGCATATGCTTAGTTCTGCAGATTCTTTTCATGTAACTGCATTGTTACTGTTTTGCTTTTAAAAATCAAAATATACATTTAAATTTTTGTGTTAGCATTTTTTAAATCCACCTGATTCCAGGTCTCTTCTACATGTTCCAAATGTTGGTGCATACTGGTTGACTCATTTGAGTACAAATACAACGTTTTCCTGAACTCTACCCACAAGAGTTTGGTTGGTCTGGGGACTGTGTGAGGTCTATCCAGCAATTCTACTTAATTGTCAGTGAACCACTTCTTCGCCAATCGTGATATATGCTTCAGGTCTTTGTCCTGTCCGAACACTATGTCGTCCTTTTAAAACCCATTGCACTTGAATGTATGAAGTAACTCATCTTGTAAGATACTCACATACAGCTCAACATTGAGATCACCATTGATCCTAGTCAAATATCCAACTCCTTTGGCTGTGAAACAATCCCATATTTCAGTAGGGGAAGCCTGAAACTTATCAGTTCCTTCAATTTCTCCATCCAATAGCCCCCTTTTCCTAAGTTTCTTCCAGACTTATTTGTACTAATCAGAGCCCAGTCTGTTGACTTTCATCTCATCATTCCAAATCAACTGTTTCCAATTTTTAACCCCATATGGACCCAGCTAGTTTTGGCCTCCTGACACAGCCCTATTTTTGAAAACTGACATGTGTCACTTTATGTGAGAATAACTTTTTGACACTTTTACCTATCCATGTGATTCAGAGATTGTTTTCTCTTGATACATTGTGTTTTAAGTTAGTAAGAAATTTGTATCCATACAATCCTTGTTTGTTTGTGAAAAATATCAAAATTTCATGAATTTTTGGAAAAATTTGTGGTTTTGAAAGTTCCAAAATTTCTGCGTGCAAGACAGATAATTATTCACCACAAAATCGTTTATAACTGCATCTACGATATGTCCACTATAGGTTGGCATCATTTTTTAAATGTCTTATTTTTTATGACATTAGGGGGCTTAGAAACTCTGTAGTAATTTCTCACATTTTCAAGAAAATACATTTTTTAGGGACCAATCCAGTTCTGACATGGCTTTCAGGGGCCTGCATGTTAGATACCCCCATAAATAATGCCATCTAAGAAACTAGACCCCTTAAAGTATTTACAACAGTGTTTAGGAAGTTTGATAACCCTTTAGGTATTTCACAGAAATTAAAGCAAAGTGGAGGTGAAATTTCAAAATTTCACTATTTTTGCAGATTTTCAATATTTATCCATTATTCACTGAAATACGGTAAATGTGACTAGGTAAATGCCACGTAATATCAATTCTCCCAGGTCTGATGTTTTTAGAGATATCCCATATGTGGCACTAGTGCATTACTTGGCTCAACCATAAACCCCAGAATAGGAGGAGCACGTATTGGACTCTGGGGTCTCATTTTCAATACGATTTTATTTAGGCGCCATTTCAGGTTTGAAGACACCCTCAGGTGCTCAAACTTAATAAACAGCCCTAAAAAGACCAAATATTGGAAACAACACTCCTTAAGGAATATATCCAGGGGTGCTGTGAGTATATAGACCCCACAGGTGATTCACAATTATTATTTTTTTGCATTAGGCTGTGAAAATAAAAAAAAAAAATGTTTCCAATAATCTGCAGGTGATACGGCATGCGGCCAGCGGTAATACACCGATGGTCCCATGTCGCGATCATGCGCGTCTCGCCCGCAAGCCCGCACAATCGCCAGGACGTATGCATACGTCCAGGTGCGTTAAGGGGTTAATTAACCCTTGGATATAAATTGTGCTACAGTAATCAGCAGCAAAAAATTAACTGGTATGTGGCTTGTAAAAATGCAGTTTCTTTTACTGACTACAAAAGCACAAACACGCTTAAATAACCCTTGGATATAAATTGCGCTACAGAAATCACCAGGAAAAAATTAATTGGTATATGGCGTCTAAAAACGCTGTGTATTTTACTGACTACAAAAGCAGAAACACACTTAATTAACCCTTGAATATAAACTATTAGAGATGGGCGAATTTCTCAAAAATTCGATTCGGTCACTTCGGCGAATTTTCCGACAAAATTTGTTTCGTTCCGAATTACTTCGGCACAAATCGCGTTAAAAAGCAGCTATTTCCAGGCTGCACAGAGCCTGCAGGGTGCTGTAGAACGTTGTGCCATGCTTAAATATGCAGAGGGAGCTTGGTTTGGTCTTCATACAATGTTGTGTTTTAGTATGACACGCAGATGACTGCCGCCGCTCTTAGAATCGCTTCACTATAAAATTCCCTGGGCACTTAAGAGGGCAAAACTGACCAAAAAACTCAAGCGGGAATGTAGCCTGATAAAGTCATGCCAGCGAAAGCTGGAAAAAAACAAGTTGAGAGCTCAGGTGGCAACATTAGTGACAGAGTGTGGAGGTGACGGCGGCAGCCACAGCAGCATGAGGTCAGGCAGTGGCACAATGACATTCTGGAGGTGGCAAAACACAAGGAAGCCACAGAGTGGCACAATGACTGAGAGCGGAGGTCACGGCGGCAGCAGTATGAGGTCAGGCAGTGGCACAATGACATTCTGGAGGTGGCAAAACAGGAGGAAGCCACAGAATGTCACAATCACACAGTGTGGAGGTCACGACAGCAGCAGCATGAGACCAGGCAGTGGCACAATGACATTCTGGAGGCGGAAAAACAGTATTAGGCCACAGAGTGGCACAATGATACAGTGTGGAGGTCACGAAAGCAGCAGCATGAGATCAGGCAGTGGCACAATGACATTCTGGAGGCGGCAAAACAGTATTAGGCCACAGAGTGGCACAATGATACAGTGTGGAGGTCATGAGAGCAGCAGCATGAGATCAGGCAGTGGCACAATGACATCTGGAGGCGGCAAAACAGTATTAGGCCACAGAGTGGCACAATCACACAGTGTGGAGGTCACGGTGGCAGCAGTATGAGATCAGGCAGTGGCACAATGACATTTTGGAGGCGGCTAAACAGTATTAGGCCACAGAGTGGCACAATCACACAGTGTGGAGGTCACGGCGGCAGCAGTATGAGGTCAGGCAGTGGCACAATGACATTCTGGAGGCGGAAAAACAGTATTAGGCCACAGAGTGGCACAATGATACAGTGTGGAGGTCACGACAGCAGCAGCATGAGATCAGGCAGTGGCACAATGACATCTGGAGGCGGCAAAACAGTATTAGGCCACAGAGTGGCACAATCACACAGTGTGGAGGTCACGTGGCAGCAGTAATGAGATCAGGCAGTGGCACAATGACATTTGGGAGGCGGCTAAACAGTATTAGGCCACAGAGTGGCACAATCACACAGTGTGGATGTCACTACAGCAGCAGCATGAGATCAGGCAGTGGCACAATGACATTCTGGAGGCGGAAAAACAGTATTAGGCCACAGAGTGGCACAATGATAGTGTGGAGGTCACGAAAAGCAGCAGCATGATAGATCAGGCAGTGGCACAATGACATTCTGGAGGCGGCAAAACAGTATTAGGCCACAGAGTGGCACAATGATATAGTGTGGAGGTCATGACAGCAGCAGCATGAGATCAGGCAGTGGCAGAATGACATTCTGGAGGCGGCAAAACATTATTAGGCCACAGAGTGGCACAATCACACAGTGTGGAGGTCACGGCGGCAGCAGCATGAGATCAGGCAGTGGCACAATGACATTCTGGAGGTGGCAAAACAGGAGAAGCCACAGAGTGCCACAATGACTGAGAGCGGAGGTCACGGCGGCAGCAGCATGAGGTCAGGCAGTGGCACAATGACACAGTGTGGAGGACATGGCAGCAGCAACAGCAGCAGCATGAGGTCAGACAGTGGCACAATGACACAGTGTGGATGTCACGGCAACAGCAACAGCAGCAGCAGCATGAGGTCATAGAGTGGCACAATGACAGAGTGTTGAGGTGGGTGCAATACCAGTCCCTGTAAAGATGGTGGTAGGCAGATGGAGAAACTGTCAGCAGATGTGTGGCATCAGGCGGGTGGCGGCATCAGAATAGTGGCTGAGGCAGGTAGTTTGAACCCAGACTGGCGCCTAAGGCATTGGTGTGTGGAAATCCTGGCCGATCCACGCCTGATTCATCTTGACAAAGGTCAGTCGTTCCACATTTCCCGTGGACAAGCGGGTTCTCCTTGGGGTAACGATGGCTCCCACCCCACCGACAAACACCCGCTCTGATGCCACACTACTGGCACGGGCAGAGACAGCTTCTTCCACTGCAAACTCGGCAAGTTGCGGCCACACATCCATTTGGCTGCCCAGTATCCAGCGGATCTTCTAACTGAGGTGGCAGTGTGCTTTCCAAGTAGGTCAAAAACCTGTTGGTTCAGGGACTAGCTCCAGGTCCTGCTGCTGCTGCTGGCGACTGCCCTCCTCACTAGCGGGTGAAGGAAGCTGCTCATCAGTGACTCCAGACTTAGGTTACTACTGATGGAGCTGGTACTTGCTCCCTCACCCCCCCCACCTTCCCCCAGCAGCCGCTGCAGTAGTACGTGAGCGCTGAGGAACCCCCCGGTCAGACCTGTCAGAGGAGGGATGATGCCGCACATAGGCAGCAGCCAACTGATTACGAGGATTCCCTATAGTATTTGAGTTTTCCTCCCCTCTCAATAGCTGGGAAAAAGGCTCCCATTTTGGACCGGTAACGAGGGTCCAATAGGTGGAGAGCCAGAAGTCATCCCTCTGCCGGATGCTGACTATTCGGCTGTCACTAGCCTGGCAAATAAGCATGCTGCGGTGCCATCTGCACAAGTGACTCCGAGGGGCTCCCTGCTCCATTTCCACTGTATACTGCCACGGAGCTTGGGGTCATCTGCCTCGTCTCTCCTCATCTCCATCCACCTCCTCCAGCTGCTCCTGCTCCTCCTCTCTTGTCACCTGGGTAGAAAATCCACTCATTTCACCAGACAATGCTTCTGCTCCAATGTCCTCCTCCTCCTCCATTTCAGTCCCCACCGGACTCATGTGGCCACGAGATGTAGTCCGCCACATCTCCAGTCCCCTGCCCAGACAGATTTTTTCAGCATCTGTTCCAGGACAGTGGAATGATGTTATTCATCCCGTAGTCCTGGCGACTGACAAATAACGTCGCCTCCTCGAATGGCCTCAACAAACGGCAGGTGTCACGCATGAGCTGCCACTGGCTGACATCAAAGTTACACAGGGGAGTACTTCTGTCTGCCTGGATCATCAAAAAATCGTTAATGGCCTTTCTCGTTCATACAGTCGGTCCAACATGTGCAGGCTGGAATTCCAGCGGGTGGAAACATCGCATATCAGATTGTGTTGGGGGAGGCCGTTCTGCCGCTGCAACTCGAGGAGGGTGTTCCTGGCTTTGTACGAATGGATAAAGTGCATGCACAGTTTGCTGGCCATTTTCAGAATGTTCTGAAGATCGGTGGAAGACTTCAGGAACCTTTTCACAACCAGATTGAACACATGCGCCATACAGGGCGCATGGACCATCCCTCCTCGGTGCAGCGCGGACACTATGTTCCTCCCATTGTCCGTCACCATGGTTCCGATTTGCAGTTTGGCGCGGAGAAAGCCACACATCGATTTCTTGCTTGCATGACGCGGAGCAGTTCCTCCCCTGTGTGACTTCGTTCACCGAGGAAAGCCAGGTGTAGAACTGCGTGACACCGCTGTGCCCTACACATGTGGTATGATGGAGCAGTATTTGTGGAGGCTGAGATGGTGGTGGTGGTGGAGGAGGAGGTGGACATTGGCGCAGGTGCAGCAGTTTGACAATGTGGAGGAGAAAGCAGCGTCTCCTGTCCAAGTTGTTGGTGTGCCTGGGCTGGAAGCACATTCACCCAGTGGGCCGTAAAGGACATGTACTGGCCCTGACCGTAGTTACAGCTCCAGACGTCCGCGCTGCCGTGCACGCTTGGAACAAACCGATAAGCTCAAGGACTGACCCACCTCCTGTTTCTACATATTTATGAAGTGCGGTACTGCCTTTTTGGAAAAGAAAATTACGGCTTGGAACTCTCCATCTTGGCTCGGCACAAGCCATTAGTTCTCTGAATGGTGCAGAGTCCACCATTTGGTGGACTGCAGTACCAACAACTTGGACAGGAGCACGGTCAGCTGCTGCACCTTAGGATGGTTGGACGCATACTGTTGTCTCTTTGCAATCGCCTCGCTGAACGACTGCTGGCGCCATGAGTAGTGAGGAGCAGGAGCATCTGGACCGGGAGATGATGTCAAAGAGAAACAGCTCCCTTCTGCAGAGGTGGTGGAGCCTTGACTGGCTGCAATGGCATGCATGCCACTGGGCGCTGCTGCTGCTGTTGCTGCGGCGGCAGGATGGACCACCACATCTGAGCCACGTTGCCTCCCAGGCCACCGGATGGTGACGCTGCATGTGTTGACGCAGGGCCGTGGTGCCAACGTTAGCTCCCTGGACACGCATCACTTTCATGCCCACAGATTCTACATATACCCATATTCGGCTCCTCCGGTGTCTTAGCAAGAACTGCCACACCGCCGAGTATATCGTATTTTACCGCCAACGCTCCGCACTGAGTGACCACTGCCACCGCTGCCTAACTGAGCCCCTGTTGCTGCTACTTTCCTTGGACCTGCGAAGCGGGTTTTTTTACCCCGTGGCCGCTTGGTCTTCCCGCCCTCACACTGCTGCTATCCTGCTGACTCACGGCCACACGACCCACTTGCTGGCTGCGCTGCTGCCTGACGCGCAAGCTGACGCCCTCTTCTCTTGACGATGATGAAGCCCTTGCCTCACCCGGCTCCCAAGTGTGGTCGGCTAGATCATCTTCTATTTGTGTTGCATCGTCACTGCTGTCCTCATCACACGGTCTTGGTATGCCGAGCTGACCTCTCACAACATGACCTCCCATGCCACTCTCCACATCTATACTTTGCCGCCTACTGCAAGAAGCAGGCGATATTGGCCCCATTTCTTCGTTGCCAAGTAGCTGCTGACTGCCCTCCTCAATTTGTTCATCCTCGCTATATAGTGGCGCTGAGCCCAACCACATAGTAGATCTCCTGGCTGAGGGAACCGGATGGGACAGAGGCGGCTGAGAACAGGTGAGGGCCGCTGACCCCGCTCCCAGGCCATGCCAACTAAATGGTTGTGTGTCTGAGGTTCCCACCGACTCTTGGCTGGGGTTTGTCAGATGTCACCTGGAGGAAGAGGATGACCTAGTCAACCAATCAAGAACCCTTGGGTTGCTGAACACACACGGCCGCTAGATGACAGCGCAGTTTGTGGCCTCACTGAGTGACCCCTGCTGCGACGTCCCCTTGCTGTGCTGCGACCTGGGCCTGTTCCAGGAATGTTTGTGCCACTGCCACTCGCAGGTGCAGAGACTGCCACCTCTCTGTCTGACATACTGTTTGTTCTAAAATGTACAGACACTGTTTGATGATGATATCTGTAATTGAATAAAATATACACCCTGTTTTTTACTCCAAATGAACCCAGTAACAAGCTTGGGTAACCGTTGGATATAAATTGCGCCTCAACAAATGGCCAGAAAAATTTACTTTATTGTGTCGTTTAAAAACACTGTGTGTTTTATATAAAGTAAAAGCACAAACAGGCTAATTAACCTTCGGACAATGAATTAGGCTACAGGAAAAATGTATATATTTTGGCGTTGAAAAAAAGACGGTTTATTTTTGTCAAGCACAACCAGCAAAACCAACGCTTAATTAACCCCTGGAAGTAAATTGCGCCAAAAATTGAGCCCCACAAACTAGTAGCTTGTAGCGTGTTACAAATGTGTGTGTTATCTACGCCACACAACAAGAGATACAATTGTAATTAACCTTTGCTTTGAATTAGGCTACAGGTAAAATTTTTAATTTATATATTTTGGCGTGAAAAAGATGGTTTCTTGGGGTCAGCACACAGCAAAACAACGCTTAATTAAACCCCTGAGATAGTAAAATTGCGCCAAGAATTGAGGCCGCACAAACTAGTAGCTTTGTACGATGTTTACAATTGCGTGTTTTCTACACCACACAACAAGAGATACAGTTTGTAATTAACCTTTGTTGTGAATTAGGCTACAGGAAAAATTTATATATTTTTGGCGTTGAAAAAGACGGTTTCTTGGGTCAGCACACCAGCAAAACAACGCTTAATTAAACTTACTAACCCCATGGATGTAAATTGCGCCAAAGAATTGAGCCGCACTAAACTATAGCTTTGTAGCCTGTTACAATTGCTGTGTTTTCTACGTCACACAACAAGAGATACAGTTGTAATTAATCTTTGTCTATGTGAATTAGGCTACAGGAAAAATTTATATATTTTGGCGATTGAAAAAGACGGTTTCTTGGGTCAGCACACCAGCAAAACAACGCTTAATTAATCCCTGGATGTAAATTTGCGCAATAGTAATTGAGTCCGCACAAACTAGTAGCTTTGTAGCGTGTTAACAATTGCGTGTTTTCTACACCACACAACAAGAGATACAGTTGTAATTAACCTTTGCTTGTGAATTAGGCTACAGGAAAAATTTATATATTTGGCGTTGAAAAAGACGTTTCTTGGGGTCAGCACACCACAAAAACAACGCATAATTAACCCCTGGATGTAAATTGCGCCATAGAATTGAGCAGCCAACAATGAAGTGGTATTTGTATTGTAAAAGCGCTGTTTCTTTAAACTGAATACAACAGAACTGGTTAGATCCCACTTGGATATTGAATGTATATGCCAGCTTGCAGTGGGACCGCACACTGGATCTCAGATCCAATAACCCCAAAAAATTAGAAATAGAACATTAAAGGACAGTCTCTGAGACAAGCTGAGACACCCCACAAAAATCGCTGTATAAAAATCAATTCTTCAGTTAAGAGCTATCAGCCGCGGCAGCACCTTCCCTAGATGAGCACAGTAGAGAATGTGAGCTCTCCGGCGTCGCGCCCGACTTATATAGTGCCGTGACATCACAGAATCCCGCCGGTCTCTTATTGGCTGAACCTCTGCACATGTCATGCAGGCTATTCCCTTCTTACTACCAGAGTGCTTTGCCCCTTGTAGCGCCATGTGCTCGCAGCCATTTTATCAATCAAAAGCACACTTCGTTCACCCGAAGTACCCCAAAGTTCGACTTCGTTCCGAACCGAAGTTTTCCTGAAATTCTAAACGAATTCCACTTCGCCCATCTCTATAAACTATGCAACAGAAGTCTCCATGATAAATTTCCTAGTCTTTATCATTTAATAACACTGTTTCTTTTACTGACTACAATAGCACAAACACGCTTAATTAACCCTTGGATATAAATTGCGCTACAGAAATCACCAGGAAAATAATTAACTGGTATGGGGCGATTAAAAACGCTGTGTATTTTACTGACTACAAAAACAGAAACACACTTAATTAACCCTTGGATATAAATTATGCTACAGAAATCACCAGGAAAAATGTCCTAGTCTTTGGCATTTAAAAACACCGATCTCTGCAGCAGCAACTGCAGCACGGCACAGACAGAGGAGTGTGAGCAGCCAGCGTCGCATCCGGACTTATATAGTGCGGTAACATCACAGAATCCCGCCAGTCTCTGATTGGCTTCATCTCTACACGTCATTGAGGGTCCTCCTTTCTTCCTCCCAGACTTTTCTGCCCCGTGTAACGGCATGTGTTTGCGGCCATTTTATCAATTAAAAACACGCTTCTTTCCCGCGAATCACCCCAAAATTCGACTTTTTTCAGAACCGAAGTTTTCCTGAAATTCTAAACGAAGTCCACTTCGTTAGAATCAATTTGCCCATCTCTATTAATAACCTGTAGGGAATTAATAACCGTAAGGAATTCATGTTTTCAACAGTACTTAAATTATCTTGCCTGGCACAAGTCATGAACCTCATTGTCCAGAAATTTCTAAAGCGCTTCCTGGGTCTGGACTGCCTGCTGAGAAAGGCTCGAGATCTGAGTTCGCACTTCCGTCGTTCGCAACCTGCTTCGTCCCGCCTGGCTGTGTTGCAGCGTCAGCTCGGCCTCCCCGTCAACCGTCTCATTGTTGACGTGACAACATGTTGGAATTCCACCCTCCACATGCTCCAGCGATTGTGGCAGCAGCACAATGGCATTACGCAGTACGAAGTGACACATGGCCTGACAAGCAGCGGTGCGGACCTCAGGGTGTTTAGCCACCGAGAGTGGAGGCAGGTGAAAGAGCTCTTTCAGTTTTGAAGCAGCCACCAAAATGGTCAGTGCGGACAATGCCCTTGTCAGCATGAGCATTGTGGTAATCTTAGTTCTTGAACGATCGTTGGACACTCTGAAACATCAGGTCCCGCCAGCGACGGAGGAGGAGACGGACACTGATGCGAACACGGAGCCTTTCTCTCCGTCGAATCCACAAGGCCCGACAGTTTCACAATTTTATCGGTATTCATTAGGCAGTGGTTCGGGGTCCAGGGCTAGTGCAAGGCGGCGCCTCAGCTCTCAGGGTGCATCATCTGAAACAAGTCAGGGCTGTGTTGAAGCCGTGCCGGAAGTAGCGGAGGAGGAGGTATTCCTGGACACCGACGTTACCGACGTCCCTGCCTTGGAAAGAAAATTTGAGGCGGAGGAGGAGATGAGCAAGATCAGTTTGCTAGTGCCCCTCGACCCAGAGGCTTGGGAAATCAAGGCTCCATCTCTCACATGAGAGCTGGGATGCTCCATGTCCTCCAACCTGATCCGAGCCTTAAGGCCATCCACATGAACACCCGGTACTGGGTGGCCACCCTCCTGGATCCCCGGTACAAAACATCACTCAGCACTTTCCTTCCACCCACCCAAATAGAGTGTAAAATGCAGGAAATGGAGACCTTGCTGATTGATCAACTGGAGACCTCTGTTTCGTCGGCTTCCTGTTCTTCAAATGTCACGGTGGAACAACGTCAGCGACGTGACAGCAGTAGAGTGCCAAGTAGCCGCAGCGACAGCAGCAGCAACAGGCAATGTGGCAGAAACCTAATGGGTGACCTCTGGCAATCTTTATTTACCACCTCACCAACGCATATAATGCAGGGCACACATCCAACACACAGAGACCGGAGATCATGGTAACGACTATCTGCGTCTCAACACCGAAATTTTTTTTGGATGTTTTCCGGGAAACCCAATCGACTTCTGGTGGTACCCAAAATGGATAAAACCCCCGGGGCTCGCCTCCGCCATAGGGGTTTGTTGTTCCCCAAGAAAGCAAGCGTATATCTGAGGGCCCCTTCAGCCCAAGCGGGAAAGGAGTCATTACGAAAAAAGGGCATGGGTTTTCCCCCAGATAATTTTAAATCTTTTAAACATTCACCCAAGATGAATCGGAATTTTTTCATGTGATGTTGTCCCCCAAAAATTTGCCGGGAAACCGTTTTTGTTGGGGGAACCAAATTCACATTTTTTCTTTCAAAAGGGAAATTTGGTCCTCTTGAAAAATTTTTTTTTTAAAATGTTTAATTTCCTCTACAATTTTTATTCTCTTTTCCAAAAAAATAAATTTTTGCGGGGTTTTGCAGTGGGGGAAAACTGGGGAAAACACACCAAGGTTTCATGAAAAAACCCGAATTCCTTTTTATCATTTTTATCTTTAGAATTTTTCCCCTTTGTCAATGGTTTTGAGGTAAATTTTTTGCTGTGAATACACCCTATAATTTTTGGCCCTTTTTTGGGAACAGAAATGGGTTTAAAGGGGCCATTTCCCCCTCAAAAAAATTTTTAAATTTGTGGCAAAAAGTCTATTTTTTTTTTTTTTTGGGTTCATTTTTGCTGTGAGTTAAGTTTTAATCATGGTTTTTTTGGAAAAAAAATGTGGCTTCAAAAGTGGTTTTTCCCCCTCACAATTTTTTAAGTGGCTGATAAGTCTTTTTTAAAAATTTTTTTGGGGTCATTTTTTCTGTGAGTTTTCACTATAATCATGGCCCTTTTGGGAACAGAAATGTGGTTCTAAGGGGCATTTCCCCCCTAAACCCAATTTTTTAACGTGGGGGAAAACCCCATTTTTATAATTTTTTTTTGGGTTCGGCTGCTTTGAAAGCAGCAATACAAACGGGCCCTTATTCTAAAAAAATCTTTTTTTTAACAGAATTTTGTTTCAAAAATTGTAAAAAAAGTGGCCAAGGGTCTTTGTTTTGACTTTTTTGGGCATTTTCCCTGTGAAATCCCAGCATACTACGGGGTTTCCTATTGTAAAAAAGGGTGGTTTCAAAAACAGAATTTGTTCTTCACAGTTGCCCCAAAAGGGCTAAAGGGGTTCATGTTTTTTTTTTTTGGGGGGCCCTTTTGCTGTAAAATTGCAGCTTTTAATTTCCAGGTCCTTCCTAAAAAAAAAAATGGGGTTTTTTAAACCCAGACTTTTGTTCTTCACTTTTGGGTCAAAAGGGGCCCTCAAGGGTCTTGTTTTTAAATTTTTTTTGGGGAATTTTGCTGTAAAATGCAGCTTTACTACGGGCCCCAAATTGAAAAAAAATGTGGTTTAAAAACAAAACATTTGTTCTTCAAAATTATAAAAAAGTGGCTCAAGGGTCATGTTTTGAATTTTTTGGGGGGCATTTTGTGTAAAATGAAAGCTAAACTACAGGCCCTATTCTAAAAAATGGGGGTTCTCCCCCAGACATTTTTTCTTCACAATTGTCAAAAGTGGGCTCAAGGGTGATAGGGGAGTCAAAAAAAAGGGAAAAAAGGTAGGACACTGTTTTTTGGGACACTTTTTGGGCAAAAATGATTTTTTTTTGAAAGATCTTTAACATAGCTGGGCAACCCCTATGGTGGGGAAAAAACCCTTTTTAAAAAAATTTAAAAAAAAAGGGGAAACAAAACGTGGGGGGGAAATTCCACCCTTTTTTAAAAAAATGTTTTTTTTCTAAAATTTAAAACTAAAAAAAACTGGCATGTACAAAAAGCTGATACAAAAAATTCCTCTGAAATTTTACAAGGGAGGTACAGGAAGACTTTAAAACAAAATGGGGTTACTCAGGACGGGCCCTAGTAAATTTGCCCAAATTTTGGAAATAAAATTTTTGGGGGGTTCAAAGACCCTTTTTTTGGCGGGAAATTTTTTAAATCTGGGGTCATGAAAGGTTTTGGGGCCCTCATGCTGTGGCCCAGGGACAGGTATAGTCAAAATTTCCCGTTCAAATAAAATTTGGGGGATCCAAAAAACTAAATTTTTTTTGACTTTTTAATCTGTTTGGGGCAGACAGGGTTTTTGGTTTATATTGCGGTTTCCCGGACAGTCTAGTCAAAATTTTTATTCAACTTTAAAAGGTGGGTTTAAAGGGCTCCTTTTTCCCGCACTTTTTAAAAGTGGGTCAACCGATTTAAAAGGTCCTACTGTGGTACAGGCAGGTTTTTAGTCAATGTCCCGTTCAACAAAAAAGGGGTTTCAAAGACTCCTTTTTTTGGGACTTTTTAAAATTGGGGGGGCATGCAGGTTTTGGGGGTCATGAAAGTGGCCCCGGACAGGGATAGTCCCATGTCCCGGGGAAAAAATAAAAAAGGTGGTTTAAAAAAACTTTCCTTTTTCCCGGGAAAATTTTTTAAACTGGGGGCATGCAAAGGGTTTTGGGGGTTTATGCGCATTCCCCGGACAGGGATATTTAATGGTCCCGTTCAAGTTTTGATGATGGTTCAAATCATACGCCCTTTAGGGACTATTTTTTGGGGGTCATACAGGTTTTAAAAGGGCAGGCTGGGGGTACAAGAACCCGGGATAGTGAATTTGGGGTTGGGGATTTTTTTCGGTGGCTTTTTTAACCTAGGTGTGTTGCCTAAAGAGCAGCACGTATCCCTTTGGGCTGTTTTGGGTGTTTTTCCCGCTTCCTCAGCCATTTTTGGGGGGTAAAATGAAAGGGGTTGTTCCTTCCCATAGACTTTAATTTGGCTTCGGTGGGTAATCTATTATCGACTATCGGGAAAACTTTTTTATAATTGCCGATATCGACTTTTGAAAACCCCCTGACGTTTGTCGAGTAAAACGCTCATGCACTATATTTGGCGGCAGCAAGAAAATCCTAACGGTGAACATGGGGTTTTAGCAGGCGAGCCCTAGTTAAGGAAGTTGGGGGGGGTGGGACCCGGGGTGGCCCTTTAGTAATCTATTAACCATTTCAGGGCCCCATTCAGCTAAATCAAATGGGGCCGGCCCCCCCATTACTACTTTCCATTTTTTAAAAATATCCCCGGGGCCCTTTTTTTATTCTGGCCCCCGACTGGGAAAACTTCCCTTTTGGGTCCCCTGGGATCCATTTTTAAAAATAGCCGAACCCCAAAAAAAAAGAAAAAAAAGCCCTTATGGCCTCAGAATAAAAATTTGCCCAAAAAGAAATTAACTACTTTAAAAAAAGCATTTTTTCAAAAAGCTTTTACGGGACTTTCCATTCCCACTGCTGGGAAAGTTGCTGGGCACTGGGTTTCCCCGTGAAAATTTGAACTTTAAGAAAACGCAACACATGTCCCCAGATTTGGAACGTGGATCCAAAAAGGGTGGACACCCAGTTTTTCCCCTTTTCCCAATTTTATTTTTCCTTTAGGCATGACAAAATTTTAGGGTTTAGTATGTTAAAAAAACCTTTTTTTTTAATACGACCTTTACTATTTGGGGTATTTTTTCCCGTGGGGCCCACGACCAAAATACTAAAAAATGGCCCCTTACCCGACTATCAGAAAAAAAAATTTTCCTGAAGAAATTTAAAGTTTCAAAGGGGAAGAGTTTTTTTGTAATTTGGACATGGGTATCATGGGTTTTTTTTAAACAGCTCCCCACGAACATTAATTTTGGGGAAAGGGTTTTTTCCCTTTTATCTGTTTTTTACCCAAATTCCCCCACAGCATGGGTTTAAAAAATTTTAGATCCCGGGAAAAATTTTCATAAAAAGCATTTTTGGTTTGGGACTTCTTTTATATTTACAAAGGCAGAGGCCCCTCACCCTTTGTACTGGGCCCCATTTTAAACCCCTTTTGGGACCCTTTTCACCTTTTAACCCGAAAATGCAAAAACCCTTAGAAATGCCCTTACCCGACCATCAGAATAAAAATCGTCCAAAAAGAAAATTTTTTTTTTCCAAAAAAAAGAGTTTTCTAAAAGGACATTTGGGGGAACGCTGGGCTTTTAAAGCACATTAACACAATACCGACAAAAAAGCTCTTTGCACACCCCAATAAAATTTGTAGAAAAAAAAAGACGCAGAGGCCAAAGCCCCGGGAAAAGTAGCTAAGCCCCGGGGCCTTCCTCAAAAAGAATGGGGAGCGCTTGACAAATGTCTACCTATACAAAGTGCCCTTTCCCCTCTGTATGAAAAATTTGAAAACAGGGTTTAGGTACCCCATTTTAAAATCCTTATGTTTAAAGGGGGTTTTTCCACGATCTCATTTCATACCTCCTCATTTTCATACCTTTCCCCTACCTCCCCATCTCATACCTCCCTTTTTTTTTCCACGATCTCTTTTCATACCCTTTTTGGTGCTCAGAAGGGGGGGATGTGGGGTTGTTTGAATTGCATATCAAAGTGACCCGCAGGAAGAGGGTTACCCTGCCTTTCCTCTCCTAATCAAAGAAAGGGGCTGTTTTTTTTCCCCTAGTAGTACAGTAGCTTTGAAAGGGAAGTTTTTTCCTCAATGCACAAGGGGCCTAGGTTCAAATCCCTGCAGGGAAACCAAAAACCCGTGGGTTTTTTTTCTCTTTATCAATGCACATACCTGATTAAAATTTCATTTTATTTAAATTTTCAACTGTTTGACTAAAAAGACCCAAAAGGGGTACAGAGGATGGGAAATAGAAAGACAGCCCCGGGGGTTTTTCACCAGTAGCTGCCTGAGAGGAGAAGTGATATCTGAACTGAAGAGATAAGCTGTAAACATTGGATCACTAAAGGAGCAACTAAAACAAAATGGTCCAGAACTTTTAATAATGATGAATGAGGAAAATGTTTATTATTTAGTTTGCAAGTTTCCCACATCAATTTAACTTCGTGGCAAAACCCCTTTAAGCAACAATGGAATATTTTGCAAAGGATGTTGTCACATAAACTCGTCGTGAATGGGCTCAAGGAGTATAGGTTCCTTTCCAGGAGTGCGGACAGGGTGAGCTTCACTTGGAAACGTTGGTTGACGCTCCAGTTCCACCCAGGTGCCCTGTTCCTGGATTCCTTTTTCTCTTCCTACTGGATCTGCTGGAGGAAACTGTCTTTGCTCATGGGGTGACAAATTTGCTACACACGAATATTGATTTTCGGGCAAGGGTTTTACCATCTATCTGCTTGTTCACAAATTCACACAGCATGCTGTTTAACATTGTAAATCCTGGGAGTATTGCCATGATAGCATTTAGGTTGCATGCCTTTTTCTATGGTTCCCATATCCTTAAAGTACATAATGTTGCCCTTCTTGTAAATGCACCAGTATTTTGACAAAGGCAGAGGGCCACTGACCGGAGTTCTGCCCTATTTGCACCCCTGGCACCCCTTTCCCAATAGCCTGACCCCAAAACAAGCAGAAATGCCCTGTGGACACAGAGAGTAAAATTAGCAGGAAGAAATTAATATTTGAAACAAGATTTATTTGAATAGAACCTTGAATATCGCTGTCTTTTCAGCGTCTTTATCCCAAAAGCAGCAAAAATGACCTTTTCAACACTCAACAAAATTAGGCAGAAAAAAATACTTTTTTAAAAAACATTTTGGGGAATAGGACCAGAATTATAGCTGTTTGTTTACAGCACACTGACTCAAAAAATTAGAAAAATTACCTTTCGGACACTTTTAAAAATGGTGAAGAAGAAATGGCTGTTAGCAACAACATTTTATACAATAAGACCTGGATTATAGCTGTTTGGTTACAGCACAGGGACCTCAAAAATTGGAAAAATGACCTCTCGGACACTTTTAACCCCTTAACGACCTTAAACGGCTGCATACGTCCAGGTCATTTGGGGGTTAACGCACCTGGATGTATGCATACGTCCTGGACATCGTGCAAACGCTAAAGCAGAGTTTGCACGATTGCTGCTGTATGTCAGCTGGGTAGGATAGCTGACATCCCGCAGCTGCGGCTCCGACAGGAGATCACTCTGGAGGGGGGGAAGAGGGCGATTAACCCCTTAATTATCGTGACTGATAGGTCGCAATAACCAAGGGAGATGCAAGAGGAGCGATCTCCTCCTTCGTCTCTGTCGGCGCTAGCTGACAGACAGCCTGGAAGCTATAGAATGCCTTCCGGGCTGTCTGTAATGGCACCATGCCTGGCCAGGAATCGTGACTGACAGTTGCCACAGTAGACTGTGTATTGATTTCTATTACAAAAGTAAAATAAGAGGTGAAAAAGTTAAAAAAATGGGAAAAAGTGAAAAAAAAGTGAAAAACAGTAAAACACAAACACGAAAAATAAAATAAAAACACGTACATCGCTCTTTTCCCCTTTACAAACACCAATCACCCCCAAAAAGATAAAAAATAAATAAAGTACCCATGCGTAATGACCTGCCCTTTAAATCTGTCATGTTAACCTGCACGGTGAACACTGTAAAAAACATATACAATGGAATAAAAAGCAATCAAAAGCTCATATAAACACAAAAGTGATGCCAATTAAAATGTCGGTCCATACCGCAAAAAAAAAAAAAAGCATTTAAACAGCTCTTTATACGGAAAAATAAAAAAAGTTATGGCTATCAGAAGATAGCGATGCATAAATATTGTTTTACATAATAGATTTTTTTTTTTTATAGCACTTCAACATGAAAAAAAAACTATATAAAGTGGTTCTCGCCGTAATTGTATCGAACCACAGAATAGAACTAACTTGTCACGGATACTGCATGGTGAGCGCTGTTAAAATTAAAAATAAATAACAGTACTAGTATTGCAGTATTTTCTTTACCTTGCCTTCCAAAAAATGGATTTAAAAGTGATCAGAAAAGCCTTCTCCTCCCAAAAATAATACCAATAAAAATGTCAAATCCTCCCACAAAAAACAACCCACTACTCATCTCCATATACAGAAAAATTGTGTTTTTATTGTGTAAAAAGCAGTAAAACATAAAAAGAAATTACAAATTGGATATCGCTGTAAGCGTATCGACCTAATGAGTAAAGTTAGCTTGCCATTTATATTGCACGGTGACCGCTGTAAAAAATAAAAATAAAAAACACTTCTAGGAATGCTGTATTTTGTTCAAAATGCTTCACATAAACCTTAATAAAAAGTGATCAAAGAGTCATTTGAACCCCATATGGTACCAATAAAAACATCTACTCATCCCACAAAAAACAAGCCCATAATCGGCTCTGTATACAGCAAAACAAAAAGTTATGGTTCTCAGACTATGATGACATAAAAGCGCAGTTTTTTATAAACACATTTCTATTGTGTAAAAGTAATAAAACATAAAACTATATAAAATTTATATAGTAAAGTTATGATGTAATTTATACCATTCGGCTGTAAAATTGAAGCCCAAAAACAATGACAGAATTGCATTTTTTCCCCCCATTTTCATGGCCCAATGCTAAAAAAAACTATGAAACACCCGTGTGCACAAAATGCACAATACACCCCCTAGATGATATCCGTGAGGGGTGTTGAATCCAAAATGGGGTGACTTCTGGATGGTTTCACTGGTTCTGGTACTTTGGGGACTTTGTAAATGAGACCTGGCACCTACTGAAATCTGCATTCCAAAAGCCAAATAATGCTCCCTCCCTTGTACACCCTGCCATGCGCCCAAACAGCAATTTACACCCACATGTAGGGTATAGCTGAAATTGGAAGAAATTGTGTAACAAAATTTGGGAGGCTGTGTTTCCAGGCTTAATTGTAAAAATGAAACATTTTAAGCTACATTTGCAGAGTGTTGGAAAAAAAATAATTTTTGATTTTCATAGCCCAATGCTAAAAAAAATTTGTGAAACACCTGTGGGGTCGATATACTCACACCACACCTGGATATATTCCTTTGTAATGTCATTTCCAATATGAGTTCTTTTTAGAGGTGTTTATTAAGTTTTAGCATCTTAAGGCATCTGCAAACCTGTAATAGCACCGAATTAAAATCGTATTGAAAATGAGACCCCAGAGTCCAGTAAGTGCTCCTCTTACTTCCTCATTTACGGGGGTATCTACCATAGAGGCCCCTCAAAGCCACGTTAGAACTGGACTGGTCCCTAAAAAAATTTATATTGCAAATTTTTTTCAAAATGTGAGGAATGACTACTAAATTTCTAAGCCGCTTAATGTCGTAAAAAATAAAAAGACATTTAAAATATGATGCCAACCTACAGTAGCCATATGGTAGATGCTAGATATCAACTATTTTGTAGTGAAAAATTATCTGTCTTGCGTGCAGACATTTTAGAACTTTGAAATGACAAATTTTTCCAAATTTTCATGAAATTTTGATATTGTTTATAAACAAACAAGGATTATATGGACCAAAATTTCTTACTAACTTAAACTACAATGTGTCACAAGACAACAATCTCTGAATCGCATGGATAGGTAAAAGTGTCAAAAAGTTATTCTCACATAAAGTGACACATGCCAGATTTAAAAATGGGGATATGTCAGGAAGGCCAAAACTGGCTGGGTTCTTAAGGGGTTAAAAATGGTGAAGAAGAAATGCCTCTTAGAAACAAAATTTTTTACAATAGGATCTGGATTATAGCTGTTTGTTTACAGCAGAAGGACCCCAAACATTTGACAAATGACCTCTTGGGCACTATAAAAATTGTGACTAGAGATGAGCAATTATAATCGACGAAGTTAAAATCGGCACGATTTTTAGGCTGATCGTAAATTTCCGATCACGCGATATTTGAGGTGACAATCTCCAGATGATCTATTACTATTGCTCCATTTTCGGCGCTTCCTGTCATTTTGCGGCCAGCAAATCATAAGCTGATTTGCTGGCCGCCAAAATGACAGGAAGCGCCGAAAATGGCGCAATAGTAATAGATCATCTGGAGATTGTCACCTCAAATATCGCGTGATCGGAAATTTACGATCAGCCTAAAAATCATATAGCAAAGAGCAGGGTGAGCTGGGTGTGCGACATCATGACTGTGATGTGTATGGTTGTCAATGGCTGGAAAAATCACATGACCTCGTTTTGCATAGACAAGCATTTCCTGTTCAGTATCAGTTTTTCAGTGTCTATCACTAGAGCAAGACGTGTGCTGCGTGTCTCTCAATACAGCTCAGCACAGAGACACAGTTCTTCTCTTTATTCATACAGACAACGATGCTTTTAGCTGTGAACATTAGAATATAGGTAGATTAGAGAATTTCAGTTCTTATTTAGTTAGACAGAGACTTTTAAAGAAGCTTCTAGCGCTGTACCGCCGGGGCGGGGAGGGGGGGGCTGCGGACGGACAGAAAGGCAGACAAACATGCTTTGGAAAGGAGGTGTATATTGTGCAGCCCAGACTCTGCTTTGAACCTGCATTGAAATGGCATTTTTTTTTACCATTTTTGGCCAGCACACCTCGCACCTGTGGTGAAATTGTACCTTTTATTTTGTGCATCCCAGTTTTTTTCAAAGAGCCACCTTGTACTTAAATTTGGATAGAGAAATTTCCTATTAACTTTGGTGATTTTTATTGGTCTAAAACCACCCTTTTTTTATCCGGATAATTTTTTAAAAAGTGTATTGCATTTGGTGAGCCCCGTATTGTTCAAAAGCCACCTTGTACTTAAAATTTTGGTATAAAATTTTCTAGTAATGTTGTGATTTATTGGGGCAAAAACCACCTTTTGTTATCCGTTAAAATTTTTTAAAAAGCTGTATTTCACTTTGGGACAGCCCCGTTTTGTTCAAAGAGACCCCTTTTACTTAAATTTTGGGTACAAAAATTTGTGTAACTGTTGGTGTATTTCATTGGTGCAAAACCACCCTTTTGTTATCTATATAACTTTTAAATAGCTGTATTTCACATTGGTGCGGCCCAGTTTTGTTCAAAGAGCCACCTTGTACTTAAATTTAGATGCAGAAATTTTCTAGTTACTGTTGGTGTATTTCATTGGTGCAAAAACCACCTCTTGTTATCCATATAACTTTTAAATAGCTGTATTGCACTTTGGTGCAGCCCAAGTTTTGTTCCCAAAAAAACCCCCCTTGTACTTAAATTTGGATACGGAAAAATTTTTTAGTTTAAATTGGTTTATTTCATTGGGGCAAAAAATCACCTTTTGGTATCCCTATAATTTTTAATAGGCCCGTATTTTTCTTTGGTGCCCGCCCCTTTTATTGTTTTTAAAGAGCCCCCTTTTACTTAAAATTTTGGGTATAAAGATTTTCTAGTAAAAGTTTGGTTTTATTTTTATTGGTTTCAAAAACCCCTTTTTTTTATTCCCCCATTTTTAAATAAAAAAAAAAAAAAATTTTTACTTATTTCACCTTTTGGGGGGCACCTTTAGTTTGGCGAATTATTTGACGTTTTTTCCCCAAAATTTAAATCGGCACAGTTTTTTTGTTGGGGCGACAAAATTTTTTGTTCATGTGATTTAAATTTTGGTTAAAAACTCCGGGATCAAACTATTTAAAATCGCGCCCTTTTTTGGCGCTCCTGTCATTTTTGGGGGGGCAAATCAAGGGTTACCCGAATTGAGCAGGGTGAGGATGGTGGGGGCAAAGTCATGAAATTTGGGGGTGTATGGTTGTGATTGGTGGAAAAAACCCCATGACCTCGGGTTTTTTCAAGAACGGGCCCCCCCTGTTCATGATCAGTGTCTCTCAGCGTCTCTTAGCAGGAGGAGGTGCGCTCTGCCTGTGTCCAAACAGCTCAGCGAAATTATTCTATTTCTTCACAACGAAAGCTCTACTGAGAGCTGTGATCCTTACAACTTAGTTAGATCAGAGATTGGAAGATTTTATGTAGTTAGGTAGAGAATTTTAAAGGAGCATCTACCGCTGTAAAGTCACAGAGGGGAGCGGGGGGGGCCCGTGGGCGAACACAGACAAGCTCTATAAAGAATACTGGATAAAGTTCACCAAAACTTAGTGTAGACATTGCACTGCAATAGCTTTATTATTAACAGTTTTCTATTGAAATATTTCCTGGATATTGGGCAGCCTGAACTTATATTAGGATACAAATCTTTTCTAGTAACTGCAGGTCTCTTTGTTAGGTGCAAAACTCCACTTTTTTTGTCATTATACATTTCAGACAGGTGGGTTTTTTTTCAATTTTGCCCATTTCCAGCTTTGTTGATATAGCCACCTTGCAGTTAAATTTGAATCCAGCAATTTTGTAGTCAGCCCCAGGTTGATAGGGTGCCAAAAAAAACCTTTTATTATCCGAATACCTTACAGATACGTGTTTTTTCACTTTTGCGCACTACGCTTTGTTCATTGAGGCCCTTGCACTTAAATGTGAAATACAGCAATTTTGTAGGGCACCAAAAGGTGAATTGAAAGGTGCCAAAAATACCTTTTATTATCCGAATACATTACAGATACTTTTTTTTCACTTTGGCGCACTACAGCTTTGTTCATTGAGGCACCTTGCACTTAAATGTGAATTCAGAAATTTTGTAGTCACCACAGGTGAATTGATAGGTGCCAAAATATACCTATTTTTTCCCGAATTCAATACATTAGATACGTGTTTTTTGCACTTTTGCCCAGTCCAGATTTGTTGATAGAGCCACCTTGCAGTTAAATTTGAATCCAGCAATTGTGTAGTTACCCCAGGTGAATTGATAGGTGCCAAAAAATACCGTTTATTATCCGAATACATTACAGATACATGTTTTTTCACTTTTGGCGCACTACAGCTTTGTTCATTGAGGCACCTTGCACTTAAATGTGAATACAGCAATTTTTAGTCACCACAGTGTCAGAAACAGAATAGGTAGGACACTGTTAATGGACACATATTGCAAAAGACTTTTTTTTGCAAATCTTTAAATAGCTGCAATCCCGTATTGAGAAAACCCTTTTAATACAAAAAAAAAAGAAAAACAAAGACTGGGGGGATTACTCCTATTTTAAAAAATGTGTTTTCTAGAAAAAAATACTAAAAAAACTTGCATGTAAAAAAAATTCCTCTGAATTGTACAGGGAGGTACGGGAAAAACTTGACCAGATGTAGTTTTTCAGGGGACTTGGGTTGGAGCACGGAAAAGAAAAATTCAGAGAAAAATTTCCCTCCGGTTGGTAAAATGAAAAAAAGAATGCCAAAAAAAGGGCCCCCGGGGGGTGGAACAGGGGTTAACCACCAGTATTTCCAAGTGAAGCTCAATTTGGCCCCACATCATAAAAGGGGGGCAAGCCTACCCAGGACAGGGGCGTTATTGTCCATGAAACTAAAAAAGGTGGTTGAAAGACCCTTTTTTCCCCGGGATTTTTAAATTGGGGTCATGCAGGTTTGGGGCTAGCTGTCCCAGGACAGGATAGCTATTCCAGTTGAAACTAAAAAAAGGTGGTTGAAAGACTCCTTTTTCCGGCACTTTTTAAATCTTTTGGGGGGCATGCAGGTTTGGGGCTCATGCGCGTTCCAGGGCAGGGAAATTTTTAATGTCCAGTTCAATAAAAATTTTTGGTTCAAACATATGCCTTTGGCACTTTTTTTTTTTGGGGGGGCATGCAGGTTTAAGGTCATGTGTGGTGCAAGACAGGGATAGGAATGGTCTGTGATTTTTTTTTCTGTGGTTTTATAACCTAAGTTGTTGCCTAAGAGTAGACATACCCCTTTGATTTTTGGATGTTAATTTCAGCTTCTCCAGCCGTGTTTTTGGGTGTAAAAATTTAAGGTGTTTGTTTTCTCTCCCTGATTTAATGTTTCCCCTCATATCTACCATCGACCATCGAATATCTTGGGTGATGATGGTCGGCTTTTTACCCTCGACCCATGTTATGGCCAAAGTAAAGCTCAACATACCCCCTTGTACTTAAATTTTGGGTACAGACATTTTTAGTAACTGTTAAAGTTTTCATTGGTGAAAAACCACCCCTTTTTTTATCCATATAACTTTTTTAAAACCGTATATACTCGATAATGTCGCATTTTTAGCTAAAAAAAATGTGCTTAAAAATCTCCCTCGGCTTATACTCGAGTCATGTCGGATCGGGGGCTGCGATGGCCCTGCGCCGACGGGGCTTCAGTTTTTGCGGCTCCCCAGGGAGGCATATAACTGAAGGCCGAAATGAGCGCACAGTGTCCCGACCTGCGGTGGTCCCCGGGGAGTGTCCCGGGGTCC